>RJWM01010873.1:0-61844 GCA_004363535.1 Dasyprocta punctata
CAAGGATTGTCGCTTTTTTGCTGTTTTTTGTTTCATAAAAATGGGATCCCAATAAACACACTTTCTTCGTTTTGTAGAAATCCCTCTCAGTTACTTAGCAGGACTTTCATGCATGTTCCAAGGGCTCCTTGGCAGGGCTATTCCATACTTGATCCAGCCATTTCTCTATAATGTACACCCTTTCTATTTCCAGTTCAGTTTTTTTTCCCCTTCCATAGCAAACCACATTACAGGAAATACCTTTCACATGTTTCCCTAAGTATAATGATTTCCTTCTTACGGGGTAAATTTCCAACAGTCGGATTTCTGAGTTGAAAGAGATAAATATTTTTAATTTTATGAGATGTTGCTTGACAGCTTTCCAACAACAAAAAGTTCTCACCTTCCTCTAGGCAATGTCAAGAGTGTAGGTTTCCTTTCTCCACATCCCAGCAACAGTGCTAGCTTTCATTCTGGCCAGTTTGATAAGTATGAATTGATAGCTCATTGCCCACATTATGTGCAGTTTCCTCATTTTTTCATGGATTTGTTACATTTGGAGTTGATCTGTGATTTGTCTCTTCAAATTCTTTCTCTGTCTTTCTATCGAGTAATATGCTTTTTATTGGAAGAGCTCTTAGGTGGTTGCTATTAATACATCTTACATATACTCTATATATACTGCAATCATTTCTAGTTCTCGATTCTGTCCATTGATCTACTTGTTTATTCCAGTGTCATAACACATTCAGTTGATTACCACAACTACACAGTAACAAAGCCAGTCTTCTGGCTTACCCTAACCACACACTCTTGGTTCTTTTTTTCCATGCCTTTCTTGGATATTTTGGGACATTTTTTTCAGTCTCATAAATGCTAAGGATGTCTCACACAATTAAAATAGACCATATTTGGATTCCACTTGGAATTGAACTAAATTTATGTATTGGTTTTGGGACAATTAACATTTTTTATGATATTAAGTCATTTCAAACCAGAAAATGTTATATTCCGTTCAAATCCTGTTTAAATGTCTATTTACTGGCTGCGGATGTAGCTCAGTTGTCAAGTACTTGTCTCACATGGGCAAGAGCTTGAGTTTCATCCTCACAACTGGGAAAAAAAAAGAAGAAAAGAAAAGAAAGAAAAAAGTCTGTTTGTAGATTTTATATCTTTTTTATAGATCCTGGTAACTTCTTATTAAATATATTCCCATTAGTTACATATACTGTGTCATTAATATGAATAGAACTTCCCCCATTTTCATTTAGTAACACTGCTAGAAGAGATAAAAACTATCTTTTAATATTAATTTTGCATCCTATCTTACCAAATTCACTAATAAGTTAGTACGTTTTTCTACTAGAGTCTCATGGGTTTCTAGGGATACAATCATATCATCAGCAAAAAAAAATGTAATTTTAATATGTTTTAATGTCTATGACAGTTAATAATAGAAATTTAATAATCAGCTCCTGGTTTGAATAGAAATGGGTCAGTGTGTTGTGTTTTCTAATTTAAAATGTTAGTTGTGGTTGGTTTTCAGATACTCTTTAGTAGATCAAAAATTTTATTATTTATTTTGAGTTGCTATTAGAAATGTTGCTAGGGCTGGGAGTTTGGCTCAGTGGTTTAAGCACCTGTCTGGCAGGCGTGAGGTTGTGAGTTCAATCCCCGGTGCCACAAAAAAAAAAAAAAAAAAAAGAAAAGAAATGTTGTTGAATTTCATCAAAATCCTTTCATGACCTACTAATATAATCCTATAGATTTTATCCTCTAGCTTGTTGATATAATGGATGGTGTTGAAGTTCCCTGGGAATTTTCTGATAGAAAGGCACTCCCACATTTCTGAGTAAAACTTCCTTAACATTAGTGCACCAGGTTTTAGGAACTTGCTAATATCCAAGTAGTAAATTTTTGTTTTGTTTTGTTTTGTTTTGTTTTTTTGCATCTCCTTTGAAAGTGATACACATCTTTGTCTTTATCATTTTAATGACTAGCTCAAATTGTGGCTTTCAAGTTGTGCTGGTTATATAAAATGATTTGTGGAGCTTTCTGTATTTCCTCTCTGTCCTGGATTAATTTGAGTAGCACTGAAATGATTCATTCTTTAGAAATTAGCTCTCAATCTAGAAGCTCAGTCTGTCTTGGTGCCTGCTACTCGTTCTTCTGTCATGATTGATCTGTTCAAGTTTCCTAACTTTTGAGTCAATTTTAGTCATTTGTGTTAGTCAGAAAATCATTTTTGTCTTCTAGGTTTTAAATTTTGTTGCTATAGATTTGTTTTTAGAAAAATAAGCTTCTCTCTTACGATTTTAAAATATTCTCTCCTCATTCCTTACCTTGTCCCTTTAGTTCTCTCTCCTCAGGTTCCTGAGGAATTTTCCCCCCTTCTTTTATTAATCTTCATTTAAGAAGCTTTTCTTTTTTACATATCCGTACTCTTACTGTGTTGGCTTTTCTGTCTTTTATCTCTTTTCTGTCATAATTTACAACTTCTATTTTGTTCAGTTATGCTCATGAATTTCCAGGCCACTCATTTCAATCTTAACAGGAATGACCATTCTTTCTTTTAATTCATCTTCCAAAGTTTTCACTGGGAAATGTGTTTTTGTTATTTTGTTTTTATTACTAATCATTAATATTTGGTAGATGCACTTGGGGTCATTAGGTGCTTATATATTTTAAACTTATGTTTTCTTCTGTGTCCTCTGGCAGTTTTATTTCTTTGAGTGAGTGGCCTGACTGTTCTTGTTTTGCTCTCTGCCTGCTGAGTGTCATCAGACGGGGTGTTATTGTTGGCTGAATGGAATAATAGTCCATTGTCTGGTGGTACCACAGTTTATTTATCCATTCACCTTCAGAAGGACATCTTGATTTCTTCCAAGTTTGGGCAATTATGAATAAAGCTGCTTTAAGCATCCATGTCTGGGTTCTTTTGTACGCATAGGTTTTCAACTCCATGGGTAAACAGTATGGAGAGTGATTCCTGGATCATGTGGGAAGAGTACACTGAGCTGTGTAAGAAACAGCCCGCTGCGACTGTACCATGTGCTTGCCTTCCATCTATGCCAGAGAGTTTCTATAGCTTCGTATCCTTGCCAATACTAGACACTGTCTGCGTTCTACATTTTGTTCATTCTAACAGGTGCATGGTGGTATCTCGCTGTTGCTTTCATTTGCATTTCCCTGATGACATGACATGGGCCATCTTTCTTTATTTATTTATTGCCATCACTGTATTTTCTTTGTTGAGACGTTGTCTTGGTTACTTTCTTCAATAGTGAGACAAAATACTCAATACCCACAATTTCAAGGAGGAAAGATTTATTTTGGCTCACACTTTGTAAAGGTTTTAGTCTAAGATCAGCTGAACCTAGAGCAGGATGGCACGGCAGAGGGCTGTGATGCAGAACTTGATCACAGCAGAGCCGCCAAAAAGCAATGCTCCTTCATCTTTTCATACACAGTAGCCTCTGCCCAGAAGTAGTTAAAGAAGGTGCAGCACGAACAGCTACAGGGTCTGAACTATGTGGACAAGCATTTGTGAAAAAGAACTAGAAGAATTTACTTAAAACTGTAGGGATTTTGTGAATATCAGCCTCAATTCTGTGCCTTTAAGTGAAATAAATCAAACTCACATTTATAAATATCATATTGTCTCCCTAGTGTAAAAATAATAATGATAACAAACTGAAAGAGTAATGAGATCCAAAATGTACAATAGATATTGTGATAATGAAAGGGAAAGAAAGTTCTCAAAAGGAAAGAACAACTGGGATAGGGGAAAGGAGAAAAGGAAGAAAGGAAAAAATCATACGGATGTAGGTATACATATACAACTGTAAGTATGTATATGTGTGCAAGATAGGTAACTATACTACTAATTTCTGCTAGTTCATCAAAAAGAGCAGTTCGTGCTGTCGTTGTTTGATTGATCATTCTTATGCCTAGATCTTGTAACCTGAGCAACTACTTCTAAGATAACAGTATGTAATGTAAAAAAAAAAAAAAAAAAAAAAAAAAAAACTACTCTACCACATTTAGGATACTTTTGCTCTTTTCCTTGATAGTTCAGAATTCTAACTTTATTTCCAACCTGAGTTCCACTGGGTTCAGTTCCTGCCTTCTTTTCTTCCTCCTCCTTCTCTTCTTCCTCTTCTTCTTTCTCTTCCTCTTCCTCCTCCTCCTCCTCCTCCTCCTCCTCCTCCTCCTCTTCTTCTTCTTCTCATTCTCATTATTATTATTATTTTCTCCATTCACCCTTTGGATTTGATGGTTGAACCCAGGTTTGGCAATTTTATCTATCTGAGATATTCTAAATACTAGGCTGTTACTCACCTACTGTTCCAGCTTCTTGTAAAATACTCATCTGCTTTAAAGTCTAAGTCTGGTGCCATTCTGGATCTCAGCTCAGTTATCCACTGTCTACTGTGGATAGAAGGAAGGCTGGCAGAAGGTGGATCAGCCGCGAGGGCTCAAAAGGTAGCATTTTGCTTTTGCTGGTCTCTCCACATCTTAGTAATGACATGTTCAAAACTCAGTAGCTTCTTGGTTACCAAGAGCATCCAAAGATCTTTTGAATTTCCACTGGTAATGCAAATGTTAGAGCTTAGAGGAAATAAGCTAAAATAGCCCTATAATCCCTCTTACCCCTCGTACCCCCGACACACACACGCAAAAAAAAAAAAAAAAAAAAAAAAAAAAAAAAAAAAAAAAAAAAAAAAAAAACCCTCAGAAAACTATATATGACATTTGCTGCTGGCAGAGTGAAGCACACACTGGTGAATTTGGGGGTGTAGAGATAAAAACCTATGAAGTAATTTTTTAGGCTCACCCCTAGTTTTTAAGAAAAATACTTAAGCATAATCTTTTTTGCCACTTTGTTAAACTGTAAGCCAAAAAGGAAGAAGCAAGAACAGTCGAAGTGTGTCTTAGGAGAAGACTTTAAGTGACATAGACTCTGTGAATTGAAATTTGCTTTATAATCCTTGCTGTATCAAAAAAGTACAAATAAATCCATTATAAATTCACCAGGTTTACTTTTATTTATAGGAATGTTTGAGGATAACTCACATATACAAAATATGATTAATTATAATCAATCCTTGATCCACAAACACTTCTTTGATTCAGGTAAGCTATTTTTTCATTTCTTTCTTTTTCATTTTTTGTATTTAACTATTAAATGAAAACCTATGAGCCTGTCTTACAATCTAAGCGATATAACTAGCCCAAAAATAAACCTACCTGTGTGCTATCTTTCTCAACTCTATAAATGCCTATGCCTGAGCTTTGTGTTAATCATTTTGTATATATATTTAAATAATATGTTGTTCTCTTTTCCCTATTTTGTTCCTCAATGACTTGTTCCCACTGCCTATTGTGTTCTGAAACTCATTCATGCTGTGGTAGGTAGCTTTAGGTCATACATTTTGGGGGGGGTGAATATGCCACCAAATAATTTATCTCTTCTGTGACTGTGAGCACGCAGCAGAACAAATACTCAGACAGGGTACCAGCATATGCCTAGAAGTAGAATTGCTGGGTTATGAGGGATGAAAATATTCAACTTTATGAAATAATACCAAATTGTTTTTCCAAATGGATGTAGTATTGTACATTCCTGTTTGCAATGCACAAGTGGTGGTAATGATTCAAATCCTTTCCAATATTAGATATTGTCAGATTTGTTATTTTTTACTAACTGAAAGACTATAAGAAGTTGACTAACTGATTTACATTTCCTTTTGTGCTAAAACTTGGGCATCTCTATAAATTTTTTATTGGCCATGTGTATTACCTCTTCTGTGAAATGCCTGTTCATTTCTTTTGTCTACTTCTCTGTTAGATTATTTGTCTTTTTTTCTTAATGAAGGAGTTCTTTATATATCCTAGTAATATTGTCTGTTATATGCATTACAAATATTTTCTGTCAGTATATGGCTTCTTTACCTTTGAAAGATCTCTTTTGATGAGCACAAAAAATTCTTCACTTTAATGTAGTTGAATTTATCAAGATTTTATTTTATGGGCAGACATTTTGATGCATTGTTTTAAAAATACATGATCAGAATGATATTCTCCTATACCACTGTAAAACTTTTAAAGGTTCTCATTTGATGTATAAATCCTCAATCCATGTAAAATTGACTTTCAAGTCTTCTGTGAGGTAGAGAGCTGACTTCATTTTTGTTGTTGTTGTTTTAAAATAACTGTGTCTTAGCTGGGAAGGATGGTACACACCTGTAGTCCCAGCACTTGGGAGGCTGAGGCAAGAGGATCACCAAGAGTTCGAGGCCAACCTGGGCTAAATAGCAAAACTCTGTCTCAAACTCGCCCTCTCCCAAAAATAGAATAACTGTGTCTTGGGTCAGGCATGGTGGGGCACACCTGTAATTCCAAGAATATGAGAGGCTGAGGCAGGATATGGAACATTCTAGGCCAGCCTAAGTAACTGAAGGAGACTCTGTGAAAATAAAAATAAAAATGGCTTGCTATTTTTGATATAATTCAATGTGAAGGCCCTTGGTTCAATCCCCAGTATCAAAAAACTAATGTGTAGGACTGAGGATGTAGTTCATTTATACAGTACTTGTCTAGCATGTGCAAGACCAAGGTTTAATACCCAGCACCAACAAAATAAAACAACAACAGCAACAAACTCGTGTATCTTCTTTGCCTTCAGGTAGGAAAAGGGATAGCCAACGAAAAAAACCTCTCCATCTGTTTTCTCATTTGAGTCAAAGGAGAGAAAGTCACAGCCCTCCTTTGTGAGAACACAAATCTAAAGCACTGCCCAGAGATTTCTCATCAGTTTGTAGGAATGGGAAGCGTCTTCGGAGTTATAGAATTCATCACTCAGCCTCTAGGAAAGCTTCAGCTAAATCACTCAGGACAAATAAGTACTGACTCATTTTAAAACATCTCTGGGAAAAAGATTTCTCATTGCAACTCTCAATTTTTTTTTAAGAAAGTTTCCCCTCTGCCTAGTCATAGAAACATATGCATTTCTTTTACCTTGACCCATATAGGAAAATAATGTATTGTACTATAATAATAATTTGCATGTATATGACAATTCTCACCAAAGATCATAAGTCCAAATTAATTTGAATTAGCTCTGCAGATAAAGGTTTCGAACTTGTTTTCATAAAAAGTTTCATTGACATACAATACATTTGCCTCTATTTTGGACCATGTCATAGCACTGATGTGCAGATGGTAGGGGTCAGTAATAGCATAGAGAACATTGGTGTTCTTTTTTTTTTAATTGTAAAATATTGCATTCATTTTCATTTTATTTATGCTAACAGAGTTTATTTTCAACCCTAATGAACCTACAAGAGTGAATAAATATGTCGGTGGAGTAGAAACAGCAATTGTTTTAAACTATAACAGTACCAAGGACATTCAGAAATTGAATTACAAACTATGAATTTAAATTATATTTTCAGGTTTTTAGGAAGCAAGAGAACAAGGAAAAAATAATTAAATAGGCATTGTTTCCATTTTAGCCAACTGCATGCTGAAAATAAAGTAAGAAGAAAGCCTTTCTTACAATTCAAATATGAGATCACACACGAATAGATATTTTATCTGGTAATAAAAGTGATAGTCTTCTAGTTTAAAAATATTAAGATCAAACTAAGCTAGCAAATCTATTCAAATCTGATAATTTTAAGAAAGACCATAATTTTTTTTTTTTTTTTTTTTTTTTGTGATACTGAGATTGAACCCAGCCCTTAATATCCCCAATCCTTTTTGAGACAGGACTTCTCTCCTTTTTGAGTGTGGCATTTACCCTGACTGGGCTCAAACTTGCCTCAGCATTTCAGTGTTGGGATTACAAGTATGCACCACTTCGCCTAGCTAAGAAAGGCCAGAAATGCCTTTCATCACTACATGCTGGTTCCCAATGTTCTCCCCGGTAAAACATTTTTCTTAATCACTCTCAGCTTGCTTATCTTTAATATTCTTACCCAGACAATACTTTTCTATGGGTGAGATTTGAGTATCACTCTTTCATACCTCTTTAATGGCCTCAAGGTATACATCTAAGCAGTAAGTCATGAAGACACACAGCAGTGTAGACAGAAGCTGTTAATGATGGCTTTACTACTTTTATGTACAATAGGAAACAGTGATGCATATGTATTTAGAGGGGGGAACTAGGAGAAGATAAACAAGATTGAATTTATTTTTTTGTCAAAAAAATTGTTATATAATGATATTGCTAATAGCAATATAAATGAATGCTTAACTGAGGCATTCAAATGTTGAAATAGTTTTAACTTCTAAAGCCAGAGCTCGCATTCTCTGAGAATTCATCAATGGGCTAGAAGACATATTTGTATTTTCTTTGTATGTTTAAAGATGTGGACTCTCAATTTTTTTTTTCTTCATGAAATTGGAAGCCAGTCTAGCTTTCAGGGTTTCAGATAAAAAAGTTCTTAGTTTGCTTATGCCATGAATGTGATGAGTTTTAAACAAACCATTCTATTTTTTTGTTTGTATTTGTTAATGTATTAAGTGGGGCTTACCAACATATTTTACAAAGCTTTGCTAGAAATGAAAATAGTTCCATATGATTGAGTACCTGGTGCTGTGCTCACTAGCACAATTCCTCATTTCCCCCTGAAGTAATTTATAAGGCATCTGAATTCTGATCCGTTGTCATTCTTGGTTTAGATTTAAAAGGGTAAAGCAGAGAATTGCAGAAAATACTCAGTCAATGACAGTTCCAAAGAATATGTCACTATATATTTTTAAGAGAGAATGAAGGAATAAAAATATTTTTTTCTGTCCTTTATTTCCAAGTTTCAACTTTACTCTCTCAAGGAAAAGCAAAACAGAAAGAAATACATTGGAGAGTCTCAATGTGAAAGTCTCAAAAACACTTATGCCAGTACATTGTAAGTGGGAAAGTGGCAGAGGGCAGGTAAGGAGCAGCTTTTGTCTCTTCCCTTCTCTCGCCCATCTTTTCTGTTTTCTTTCTTTCTCTTTTCCTTTTGCAATACAGGAAACGAGCCCAGAGTTCTACATGTGCTAACCAAGTGCCAAGTCACTGAGCTGCACCCCAGGCCCTCTGCTTCCCCTTTGGCACCTAAGCACCCTGCCTGGATGACCCTCAACCTTCCACCTGGCCGTGGCTGAGGTGACCCACGCCACAGGACTGCAATCCTGGTCCCTCTGAGTCAGCCCGGGGCAGCTCCCACAGTTCAGTTTGGTTTGGTTTCTGGTCAGTTGGTTCCTGGCAGCTGTTCAGAAAACTTAGGAAGGCGGTGGGTAAAAAAGACGGGGATAAAGAAGCAAGTGGCTGGTGGAGAGTCACTAATGACCATTTTTCTTGTCCTCTTCAGTGGCAAGTGATTGGTCATTGTTGACTGTTCCTTTCATTGAACACTTTTATGTCTTGGGGAGAGCATTGTCCTTTAGATTTACTATTCGGACTCTAGTGGCACATATAGTCAGTGTCTTTCAGGGAAGCTGTCCAATTTTTCAGTGAATCGAAGAAGTGATGTTCTTACAGCTCTCAGAGTTGCTTTCCAGTGGCCTTGGTTCTTTTGGAGTTTTGTTTGCTGAAAGTATATGGGGGTGGGAAAGGACCCCATTTGCATGGATAGTGTGAACAAGGAGTTTGAATGAGGGGAGGCGTGGTTTGGGACAGCAGGGAAAGTCGGGAGGGAGTATGAACGTGCACTACAGAAAAGATAATGAAGGAAAATCCTAAAGTACTGAGGCGCTGTGGTAATAAATGCTTACATCTTAAGTAGTGTGTCACCTAAAGAGAAAGGAAAACAAAAAGATGAGAGTATAAATTGCTGAGAAGCCTCTAAATTTAATGGTTTATTTGGTCTTTCTCTTTCTATCTCTTTCAAAAAAAAAACTACAAATATAATTTCACTTGTCTTAAAAAATTTTTATTCAGTTTCTATGTGCACCAAAAGTGTGGACTTCTAAGTTTTACTTTTAAGATCTAGGACATAACGAAGCCTTAAGGGGGTAGAAGTGTTATTGCATTCTTTCTTCTTTCTTTCTTTTTTTTTTTTTTTTCCTTAAGAAAATATGGACTTTGTGACAACTAAGGTTGGGCTGAAAATAGCATGACACATTCTGCGTGCACAGAACATGATGACATCTGAAGGTAGCTGAGGAACAAAGTCTCACATAGACGCAAAGCAGTCTTGTGGACACAGCTGCAGGGGAGAGAGAGACTCTGGCCGCAGCACCTGCAGAGGGCAGATGGGACACAGAGGGCTCTGAGCGGGGCATCATCCTCTGCCTCAGATCGGAGTGGAAATTAGCGTCCTGTTTCCAGATGTGCCCCTCACCACGCTGAAGCTGAATTAACTGACCACCAAGCAGACCTGGAGCAGTCTGTGCTGTAGGGTGCCAGCTCACCTGGCAGAAAGCTGTCATGGATTAAACCGAGGGACAGAGTTTACTGGCATGGATTAATTTTGTGGTAGGAAAAGATAATCCAAAGAGTAACTGTAAGGATAAACAATGTTACACAGTACTTGCAGCACACTGGGTGCTGGTCCAAACCCATGGCTTAAAGGAATGAATTTAATCCTCATCATCACCCAGTGGGATCCATACTATTCTTATTCCCAGTTAGCAGGTACAACACAGAAAGGTGCCCTCGCTTCGCTGTGGTTGCATATGGAGAGGGTGACTAAATTCAGGTGTTCCCTTCTCTGAGTCTCCCTATGCATGGCCTCACAGGACCCCCTTAGCTACTTCTGCCAGGAAAGAGGGTGTAGCCCTTTCCTAGCACTGCTATAAATACAGTTGAGTGACTTCAACAACACCAACCTACTATCAGACAGCTGAGGAGGTCAGAAGGCTTTAACAGGCTCCATTGGGTTCATCTCAATGGGAAGCACAGCAGTTTTGCTTCTAGAACTCTAGTTCCTTGTTTTCTCCAACTTCTAGAAGTTTCCTGCATTCATTAGCCCATGCCCTTTCCCCCTTTTTTAAGGCCAATAGTGCAACATGTTTGAACAGCACCTCTGAACCTGCCCCTGCTTCTGTTTCAGCCCTCCTCTTCCTCTTCTGTTCCCGTATTTCACTTACAAGGATACTTAGGATTAAATCAGGTTCACCTGAAAAATTCAGGATAATTCCCTGACCTTAAAATCTTTAATTTAGTCACATTTTCAAAGTCCCTTTTGCCATTTAAGGTAACATGTTCAAAGGCTATGGGAATTAGGACAGGGACATCTTTGGGGGGCCATTGCTGTGTCCACCATAGTGTGGCAAAGAATTATCTTGGATTGAATTTTGACACCTAACCCAGCAGAAGGTGGGTTCCAAACATAAGCTAAATTCAGTGATGGAAGAAGAAAGCCACATTTCTTTCACATATGAGTTGATAACCTGGGACTCACCTCTGATGCAGTGGCTCGTATACATGTCTTCTAAGTCATATTTATTTTGTTATTTATTCACATTTATTTACTATATGCTGTGGGCTCTACGGGGGAGAGAAAGCATCTTCAATGGTCTCTGAGCCATTTTATACTTGGGGTCAGCTTGCTAGTGAGACACGGCTCACCCAACCAAGACAGCTGGTTGTGAGAATGCAGTTTTCAACATGAGCAACGGAGAGGTCAGTCTCTCAATGGCAAAGGATCTCTTGTCCAGGAGATTACTTGGTTTTCTTGTTTGTTTGTTTGTTGTACTGGTGGTTGAATCTAGGGTCTTCTCCCTGAGCTACATCCTCAGACTGTTGTTGTTGTTGAGATGGGCTGGAAATGAACTCCTGACCCTCCTGCCTTAGCCTCCCAGAGCACTGGGATTTACAGATGTATGCCACTATGCAGGAGAGTCCTTGTTATTCAGGTTAAACTACTTAAATAACAGTTTCTAAATTGTAGTAAAATATGCATAACTTGAAATTTACCATTTTAATCATTTCTAACTGTGCAGCTCAGTAGTGCTATATATATTCACATTGGTATGCAACAAAACTTCAGAGATTTTTCATCTTACACACTGGAAACTGTAGAGCCATGAAACAACTTCCCCTTCCCTTTAGTCCCTGGCAACCTCACTTTAATTTGATTACTCTAGGTTTCTTGTAAAATTGAAATCATGCTGTGTTTGTCTTTTTGTGACTGGCGTATTTCACTTGATGTAATGTCCTCAGTGTTCATCCACGTTGCAGCATGGTTAGAATTTCCTTCTTCTGAAAGATGGAATGAATTACATTGTATGTATCTGCCACATTTGTTTATGCATTCACCATGGGTAGACCTTTCCTCTCATCTGTGCTTCTTTCAGAGCCCAAGAGGAGTGCCCAAATGTAAGCCCTTTATTTCTCTCCCTCTTCTCCATCAATTACACTGGAAGTCTGAAATGGCACATTTAGGTACTTGGAGAATAGCTGAATCAGTGCATGGACAGATGCAAAATCAGGGTATTGAAAAAAGCAGTTGAGGAATACACTTCTCCCAGGTTTTAGCATGCCATGTTAAAAAAAAAAAAACTAAGTAGCTAAAAAATCATTTGAAAAAATATGAATAGTTAAAGGCAGTACTACAAGATAGAAGGCATGAAGTTAACATCAAAACACTCCAAATCACATTCATTATTCTAAAATTTTTATTTATCTCATGCTGAAGAATAGAATAGAATTTAGCAGTTGTTATGATAACACATAGACTTTTTGTCTATTATCTCGAAGAGAAGCCCTATAATTTATACTTCCTATCATTAAAAAAGATGTTTTCAGCTTTATATTAAGACAGAAAATGGATGTCTCAAAAACCAATTTAGGCTAAAGTGTTGCTTCATCAACTCAGCAATTAAGAAAGCTTGGATTTTGAGGTTTTAACAAAGAACTATGACACTTCGCTTTGGTATCCACCATACAAAAACATTGGTAAATGTACACAGGATTATATGAACAGCATGTTCATTAGATTATTGTTTGCATTGTGAAAATAGAAATGTGCCAAAAGCTCAACAATAGGAAAATTATTATATAATATAAATCATAGTACATCAATGATGGAATAATGTGTAACCTTTAAAAGAACAAAGCACATCTCTATGTTCCCACCTGGAAATCGCTATGTATTGCTATGTTAAATTAAAAGTAAGCCACAGATTAATACACACAGCATTCATCTACTCAACTTGTATTTATTAAGACCCAACTATCTACAAGGTAGTGGAGAGGACTGAATGAGGTATTATTCACATAAAGCTCACTTAGAACACATCCTAGCATATCTATTAAGTGCTCCAAAATATTAGCTATTTTAATAGATAATCTTTTGCTTAAAAATAATAAAATAAGCAAAATAACCATCAAGAATAAATGTCCAAGACACAACTCTTTCGCTCTGTAAGCAGGAAAGTCATGGACTCGGTCCTCGTCATTCCACTATCCCCATTGCAGACCTGCTTATTTTCAGACTTCCCGAGTTCTAGGTTCATGTCCCATTGCTTCATCTACTCAGGATGTTTCCTGTGGCTCTTGTACCATCTCTGGGCAGAAGATAAAATATTTATCTGTCCTCTGTCTTGTCCCCATAAGATTCTGACTGAATTACCGAATGACGTGAAAAAGCTATTCTGTACCAGGTCTACCAGAACCTTTGCTATGGAGTCTCATTTTTCATAAAGACGTTCTGGAGACCCTCTCTTTCTATAGCAGCACTGCTAGGTTGCTGTTACACCTTCTGGTCCAGAATGTAGGGAGACCAGGCTGTAAGATCTGGGTTCCCCAATCATTGTAACATGACTTTGGAAGCCAAACTCCATCGCTTGTTCCTAGGTCTGTGATCTATGGCAAATTACTCCTTTTTTCTCCCAATTTCAGTTTCCTTTTAAATTGAGAATAATACATAGTGTCATTTAAAAAGGCCATTGGAAAGATTATTAAAGTATTGGCTATAAACACTTAGCATAGTGTGGGCACAGAAAGCACATTCACCAACTGGTGGTAGAGGCGTAAGTGTCTAGATGAGTGATTGGTCATCTAGACACCAAGGTTTGTATTCACTATTAGTGAGTGTGCCAGTCTCCTCCCCTTATTATAGATGTGAGTTCCTGAGCATGGCACTCTGCCTTCTACTTAAAATCCCCCCTCCTTTGCCATAGCTAAAGTGACATGGTTCCAAGATTTCCCAGGCACCCTTTCCTGTCCTTTTGGAAAGATCATGTCTAGTGGTCTGTCATCTTTTTGGATTGGACAGCATGGCCAGGAGAAAAGTCCAGGAGCTAAGATTAAAAGCATGCCACATGCTCATTGTGGGATCTGAGGCAGATTGACTAACCCAGTAAGTCTGGATTTCCTGATATGTATAAATGACTAGTAGAAACCTTAATTCATAAGGATTGATATCACCATTAAAAAATTGGATGCATGAGAAAGCGTTGCAGAGTGCCTGGTATAAAATGAGTGCAGGTATGTGTTGACTGATTATATCATTATCATAATTCTCTATCTCATCTAAATGCTAGAAAATCTAAACTATATAAGTCTCATTCCTTCATTTGGGCTACTGAATGGTAAGTGCCAACCACACCAGGGACTGTGATAGACACTTTAGAAAGTAAAAATTAATGAGTGCACTCCTTGAATCTTGTTGCTCAGCAAATGATGGAGACAGACAGACAGTGTGGTACATTACATCATGGAGGTAGTGATGCAGGCAGGAGACAGAAGAAAACCAGTAAATTTTCTGGATGAATTGAATGGGTACAAATATGCTCACTGGAAAGACTGACCCACCATTTCCATTTCTTTACAGATGGTGGTCATTCATTTTGCCCAGCTCTGGCAAAAATACTCTACCTTTACTGTCTGTTATCAGAGGCCTCTTGGGAGGGTTTTTAGAGCAAGGAAGTGGGAAGTTGACATCACAACACAAGACCTGGTGTTTTGAAACAGGCAGAATCCTGTGGTTACCCTAAGAACCCCTGTGCCATGGCTGCTTTGCCTGTGACTGGGGCAGACCCTCATTCATTCATTCCACGCATTTTTTCTGATAGCTTTGGTCTGTATGGAACTCTGTCAGGTCCAGTGTGGCGCCTGCCCAACATGGTGCTGGACCTGGAAAGACAGCGTGTCCCTCCAATACTGGTTTCCATGTTTTTCTTCCAAGCCCAAGTTGAACTTTGCAGGCTCCAGCATCTCCCCAATTAGTGGTCAATATGTCATTCTGCCTGCCCCTTAAAACTCCACCCCCTTTCAAACCTAACAAAAGTCCTACAAGTTCTTTGTCTGCCTCAGAGGGATCTTGTACTCTTTTGTAGCCTTCCTGTGCCTGCAAAAAGGCCTTTTTTCCTTTTTCTGCTTTTGTTTCTCTACTGCTCCAAAAAACCTAACTTTCAGGAAGTGATCACTAGGTCCCTCTGTTGTTAGCAGGGGTAGCTGGGCTCCTGTATAAACATGTGTAGGCCTAGCGTGCTCCATGTTCACAAACACTCGAAACCTTCTGTCAACTCTGTCTTCTTTTGTACACAAGCTTCCCACATCTTCTGTTTACACATTTTGATTCTATACACAGGCTTTCATGTGCAGGAGACAGAGTACATGATTGGAGTCATAAAACTTAAAATTTTGGGAGAGAGGCCCAGGGATTTAGCTTAGCGGCACAAGCACCTGCCTGGCAAGCACAAAATCATGAGTTTGATCCCTGGTACCAAAAAGTTAAAAACAATTTTTTAAGATTTTTACAACAGCTCTGCCCTGGATGGTCCTGTAAATTTTGAGTTCACATCTCTTACCCATGAAATGGAGGTGATGACACTGACTCTTCCTCCCTCCCTGACCCACCCCAGGAAGGACAAAATAAAGGGAACCATATACATTTATGTTGATGTTACTGTTTGTATGAGAAAGAATACCTTTTAAATCTGTCACTGTTTCTTAAAGAATAGAAAAGTCAGTGAAAACAAATCAATGGAGTAGAGATCCTTAATTTGCCAACTGCATGCCAGTGTGCATCTTTGGATCACACTAAAAATGTCTTGCACAGATTGAGAAACCCTAAAATGTTCCATGGGGTTGCATCTAAAGGCCCCAATATGCTGAAACATTTGCCAGCCAGTGACAGGCATTGCAAAGAGGGCTCATTGTTTAAGGATGTAGCACTTTATTACAAAAACTAAATGGAAACATCCATTACAGAGGTTGAGTGTGATGTTTTCTTCAAGCAGAAGACAGCTGGCCTCTGTTAGGCAGACAGGAAGACACAAGTGGGTGGTGGCTTTGATCTTTGAAGAAATTTATAGAAGGATAAGAAAGAAAGAAGGCGCAACAGTATTAACAAAAGAGACATCAATTAACAAGGAGCCAGGGAAAGAACTAGATTCCAAGACCAGCTTCCTGTTTCAGCCAGGGTAGCGGGTTGGTGGTCTGTCATGTAGTCGTATCCAAATGCTATCACAAAGCACTGCATTGAGTCACATTAACATTGGGGTTTTACCAGAAAATTGTTGATCCTCTATACTCATTTTTTGAGCATGGGGGGGGTCCCCATTTTTTATGTCTCTAATGTTATAATAAAATCTAATCATGAGATTATGTTCCTGGAATTAGGGTCTGGCTGTTCACCCCATGACAGGCCCATTAAATCAAGAGACAAGGTGTTGAGACAAGGAAGGTGAGTTTAAAAAAAATTCCAGCTCAGTGAGAAGAAAGGGGAATATGGTCCCAAATCCCCTCTGGCTAGAAGCTGATCTGGGGAGTTTCATAGCCGGTGGGCCCTGGTGTTCCTAGCCTGGGGAGGGCGGAATGCTGCACATCCCATCGTGGTTACTCAGGCACCAGGTGTTTTGAGTTTCTGCCAGTCTCAAAAACAAACATGGATTTTTTTCTTCAGGCTATTTATTCAAAGCACCAATTAGCTACATATTATACAAAGGCCAGAACAGTGGTAAGGGTAGCTGCCCACTGATTGTCAAACTCCTAGGAAGGTACAAGAACATCCTTTCTTGATTAGTTACACAGTACAAACTCTTGCTATAAAGGTAAAACATTCTCTCACAGCTACATCCTAGGGACTCCTGCAGCACAGGAAAACAGCCCCTGTGCCTGAGATTTGTATTTGCAGAAATAGGAGGAGTTGGAGTCACATTGCTCTGGGTTTTAATTCCTCTGCAGTACTTGCAATGAGGCCAGATTTAACTGCTCCCAGCCAATAGGTAAGCACTGTTGGGTGACAGATCCTGGTGATTCCTGCTAAGCATGAGTCTCGTGCACCGGGTAACTAATGCCCTGGAGTTCCCATGACCTTGCTAAGAGCTTCTCAGAGCTCCACTGCAGCCTTAGTCCTCACCAAGCCCCCCTCCTTTTCCCCTCCATTCACTCGGGGTTTCTCACAGTCTGAAGGCTCCCTGCTTAGGTGAACTCCCTCCCCTGTATCTTCCACTCTCAACTCCCCCAATACATCTATTGCACTCCTAAAACCACCCATACACCTGCCTCTTGGCGGACCTGAACGGACTCACCTCCTCTAAGACTTACCAGGAAAAGTAAGTAAAATCAGTTCATGGGATGGGGTTGGCATGATTCATACCTAAAGGTGTTGAATTCATACCTAAAAAACATAGAAAATGCGTCGTAGAAATTTTGACAAAGAAGAGTATCATTGGCAGAATCATACCACTTGATATTCAGACTTACTATAAAGTTAGAGGCATCACTAGGGTATAGGTATTAGTGAAGAGATAAATAGACATATAGATCAATGGAATAAAATAGAGTCCAGAAAGAAGCCCACACAAATATAACCAGCTGATGTTTGACATGGGTATAAAAGCAATTCAATGGAGAAAGGATGGTCATCTAAACAAGTCATATTGAAAAAAATAGACAGTCATATGTTTAAAAAATGAAACATGACCTGACTTTATACCTTATATAAAACCTAAGATAAATCATAGATCTATATGTAATTTCTAAAACTATAAAATTTCAAAAGGAAACACAAGACAAAGTATTTGTAACCTGGGGTTAGTTCTTAGGCATTACCCAAAAGCATGATTCATAAAACAGTCATAAACTAGCTTTTATCAAGACTTTTTGCCTGTAAAAAACTGTTAAAAGAATAAAAAGACAATTTATAGACTGGAAGAAAATATTGGCAAATTAAGTATTCCACAAGTGACTTGTAGCTAAAATATAAAAGAATTTTCAAAATGTAACAGTAAAATAAACCATTTAAAAATGGACAAAAGACTCAAAACAGGTATTTCACTAAAGAATTTATGAAGATGGCAAATAAGCACATGAAAATATATTCATGATTATTAACCAGTAGGGAAATGCAGATTGAAATCACAATGACACACAACTATTACCTAGTAGAATGGTGAAAGTGAAAAATTTGACAATATTGACTGCTGACAGGGTGACAGAGCAACCGTAACTCTCATACATGATGGGAATATAATTTATAGCATCTTGGTACTTTAATATAAAATTCAGTATAGATTTATGATTTTGACCTAGCAATCCCACTCCTGAAGACACTTGTTTATAGAAAAATCTGTACACAAGTATTACAGAAGCTCTACTCTTAATTGCTAAAGACTAGAAAAAACTCAAATATCCTTTATCAAGTGAATGTGTAAAGTGTATTATGTGTGGATAATGGAATACTACTCGGCAACGAAAAGGATGAAACAATTTTTACATAAAACAATTTGGATGACTCTGGAAAAGACCACAGCCTAGAAGTGTTAATGCACTATACAATCCACTTATATGATATTCTCTTAAATACAAAACTACATTGATGGAACAGATCTTCAGCTGGAGGATAAAGATGTGGGAGGAGCCAGGTGTGTGGGCACATGCTTACAGATCCAGGAGGCTGAGGCAAGAGAATTGCAAGTTTGAGATCAACTTGGGCAACATAGCAAGACCCTGTCTTGGAATAAATTTTTAAAATTTATTTTAAAGGACTGGAGTGTAGTTCAGAGGTAGAGCACTTGCCTAGTATGCATCTCCTGCCCACAAAAAGAAGGGAAAAAAAGAAGGGAAGAAGGAAGAAAAGAAGAAGAGGGTGTGGCTACAAACGGGCAGGATGAAGGAATTTTCTGGGATGATAAAGTCATTCTGTATCTTGATTGTGATGGTTGCATGAATTCACACATATGTTAAAGTTTACAGTACTGTGCACCAAAAAAGTCTAATTCCATTGTATGATCATTTTTAAAGAGTTAGTGGGCCCTTAATATAAATGTTGCTTGCAATCGTTATTATGCAAATAACTGTCATCATTGATTATTGCCTAGCTGACTGCAATGTTCCCAGTTTCCACTTTCCCCACCCCGCGAAAACTCCCACAGGATTCACCCTGACCATTCCTTGCTGTTGGCATGCCTGAGTCTCATTCAGCAGTAGAGTCAGTCTAGCAAGATTTTGTTCAGAAAATTGGTTCAGCAAAGGAGAGCTATAAAGTGCTATGAAGATTGCAGTCAATTTACTTGAAGTTAGTAATGATGATGATGACAGTGATGCCGGTTATGATAACAGCATTCTGAAGCTCTGAAGCGTTTTCTCAATGGCTCATCTGTGTGGGATGAGCCTTGCAGATATCACAGTAATCCTCTCGTTAGCATGGAAGTCAGCGAGCCATGGCTTAGGATGCGGCGAGGACTTCCTGAGAGATGCCCAGACTGAGGCATCATTGTGACAAGGATGCTTTGTGCCCCCTGGGAAGACTCTCAATGGCTCTGCACAGTAGAGTGGAACCGTAGAAACAGCTGTGAGCCTTGACTCATCTCCTTTTCCCTTGTTACTGTCTAATCAAGCCCTGACTCTTCTACTTCTGAAACTGGGTTGATCCTCCCCACCAGGTTCTTTCCCGGTTGGCAGATGCCTTTCCCTAGTTGCATACTAGAGCAAAAGGGCTGGTGTGGAGGTACCTGGGGCAGGTACAAGTTGAATGTGGCAGTGGAGTTAAGTGACTGTCTTCCTTCCTTTGGGTTGTCACAGCTTTTCTCCAAAGCCCATCCACCTCGCTGGCAGCCTCTGCCTCACCTAGAACTGTCAGCCCCCATGGAGCACTCCAAGTTCAGAGTTCCTCAAGGCAGATGGTTCTCCGGTGGAATGCAACGTCCACAAATCTTATTTATATGTTCCTTATGAATTTTTCCCTTTTTTGAGGAAAGGTCAGTAAGGATGGACTTTGGGGTGTACAGAGAACATTGCTAGTGTTTCACATGGTGATTATTCTCTATGGCATTCATGCTCCATATTCACAGCTTACCTGGACCCAGGGCCCGGGAACAGCCTACCCATGTGTGTACTCTCCATACACAGCCTCATGGTTTACTGCTGTTTACTTACTATTATTTAGTAAAGTTCTGCTTTTCTACTGTAAAAGCCAGTTTGTGACCCATATGGAAAAGACCCCCCAAGTACAAGCCTATTCCCTAGAGTCTCAGCAGGTCCTAAGTGTGGGTGATGCGCCTCCTGATGCTTTTGGTAAACACCATTGGTTCCTGTTTTGAAGTAGGACAATGTTACACTTGGTGTTTCATTTTCACTTAGCATCTTACCAAGCAAGGCTGTGGCTTTATTTTAACCTGTCCGGTCACTTCGTTTAAGGAGGGCAGGACTCACTCCAAAAATTCTTGTTCAAAATGGTAGTAGTTTTAATGCCCCATCATAAGCAATTCACACCGCTGTGGCTGCCTTGCGGCCAGATTAAATTCCTTACTCTAAACTTCGGTGCCCTCTCTCTCTCTGTGTGCTCTGCACTAGAGAGCTCAGGGGGCACAAGAATCCATGTTATGAGGGTTTTCGCTTCTGGTAAAGAGCAGGACGGCTAACAAACCTCTCTCTCCCTTGAAGGGCCCCGTGGGATCCAATTGCTGTTTCTCCGAAAGCCCAGGATGTGCCCGTGCAACCGCCTGGCATCTTGCCAACGACTTCCCCACACTGAGAGCAGACACACATCTGATTCTAGTGTTCCCATCCTTATTAACGCCTAATTTCTTCTCGGTTATAATAACGCCACCTGCTGCTGCATAGCCTGGTGTTTTCGGAAGCCCTCCTCAGAGCTTCCTGGAGGTCCCAAGAAAAACAAATCCTCCTTTGCTACAATCTTTCAAGTCTGCTGCCTACAAAATAGACAGCTGAGGATTCCAGCTGCTCTGCAAAGTCTCTGAAATGACATAAATCCCATTTAGACCTCTGCTCCAGAATTAAGAAAAGATGAAACAATCAATACTGGCTGCACATCCAAAGATGGTGAAGAAAAATGCAGAGGATTCTAAATTTACAAACATGGTAAAGAATCTTTGAGGTGCAACCCAAGACTGGAGAGGGCTTCTAGAAGAAGGGACTCTCTGAGCCAAGGGGAGAAAGTGAGTGGCGTTAATGAGGAGTGGGGGATGTCTGGCACAGTGTGAGATAAAGGCTGGGACGCAGGGGGGTAGATCTGCTCAGCTTTCTGCTACTAAACCATCAGGTGCAAGCAGGGAGACCCACAGAGAGTGGCTGGAAAGCTGGGAGGGAAAAGCCCCAGCCAGTCCAGGCTGCGTGTAAAAACACTCATGTCTGGTGGGATTCACTCAGGAGTGATGTTTGTGCTTGCTACACTTTTATACAATATTAAAATCCCAACGCATAAACTGATACAAATAAATGGGTTTCATTTTTTAGCAATTTTCACTCCTGAAGCTTCCCTCATTTCATTTTTTCCTATCCAATAAGAACTTATCTCCAGATAGTCCCTATCCATTTCTAAATTTTTAATTTTACTTTTAACACAATATTTATTTGACACTTAGGAATCATACATAATTATACGCAGTGTGGTGACTTGATGCATGTATTCATCGGGTAGTGATCAAATCAGGATAATTGGCACATCCATCATTTCAAACATTTATCATTCCTTTATGCTGTGAACATTCCAAATTCTCTTACAGTTTTTTGGAACTACACAGTGCATCGTTGTTAGCTACATT
Organism: Dasyprocta punctata; assembly: GCA_004363535.1. Classification (NCBI taxonomy): domain Eukaryota; kingdom Metazoa; phylum Chordata; class Mammalia; order Rodentia; family Dasyproctidae; genus Dasyprocta; species Dasyprocta punctata. The sequence continues at coordinate 21,931 of RJWM01010873.1, forward strand.
CACCCTACTGCGCAATAGAACATCAGAACTTTTTGCTCCTATCTGACTAGAGCGTGGTACCCACTGACCAAGAATTCTAGGTAAGTTTAAATTATTAGCATGTCTCACTCTAATCTGTTGGAGATTTGTTGCTCGTGTTGGAACTGTGATGTACATGTTCACATATGCATGTATGCATGCATGCGTGTACTCGTGTATGGGTGCAATGGGCACTCTACCCACTGAGCACTATTCCCTAAGTGCCTTCTCATGGCTCTGTTCCCTGTGTCTTTCCTCCTCCGCTTTCCCCACCTAAGTTCTTGTGTGTCTTTCAAACCCAGCACCCTCAATGACCAATACTTCTGTCTGCCCAGAGCATTTTCTTTCAGTTTTGAGCCGCAAGGTAGCCTTTCTTAGTCATGGCTGTGTTTTAAAATCATTGGATTGCTTCGTTAAAATAAATACCTTTGTTCTTTGGCTTCACCACTCAGTTTTGGTGCCATTGGTCTGGGGGTGGGACCCAGGAATCAGTGGTTTTAAAAGCACTCCAGATAATCCTAGTGAAATCAAGACTCAGAATCACTACCTACCCTATCTTTCTCTCCTGTTAGATTTTCTGATGGTTAATTTTATGTGTCAGCTTGGCTAGGTTGTGGTATCTACATATTTGGCCAAATGTAGTTTAGGTGTTTCTATGAAGATAATTTTTATCTGGGATTAATGTTTAAAGTAAATCACTCTTCATAAACTGGGTGGACCTCGTTCAATCAGTCGAAGGCCTTAACAGAAGGAGACTGACCTCCTCGTAGGAAGATGGAATTCAGCTTCCAGGCGATCTTCAGACCCAAGCTGCAACATCAACTCTTGCTTGCTTAGGTTTCCCGGCTTCAGCCCCGCTTCGCGGATTATGGATTCACTGACCTCCGCGGTAATGAAGATCAGTTCCTTAAAATAAGTCTCTCAGTCTGACTCTTTCACTCTGTATACACATGCAAAGACCCTGTTGGTTCTGTTTCCCTGGAAAATGCTGATATTACAAACTGTGAGCTGCTCCAGGACAGCAGTTGTGACTGATTCCTTTCTATTTCCCTAGGGCTTATTGCATTGTTAGGGCATTTAGACAGTACAAGATACGTACATGTGCGTATGTGTGTGTGTGTGTGTGTGTGTGTGTGTGTGTGTGTGTGTGGTATTGAGGACTGAATCCAGGTCTACATTTCTTTCTTTTTTTTTTTTTTTTTTTTTTTTTTGCGGTACTGGGGATTGAACTCACAACCTTGCACTTGCCAGGGCAGGCGCTTAAGCCGCGGAGCCAAACTCCCCAGCCCTGGTTTTTTGAGGCAGGGTCGCACTATGTAGCTCAGGCCGGCCTTGCGCTCGCGTTGTAGCCCAAGCTGGCCTCGAACTCACAACGCTCCACCTACCTCAGCCTCCCGAGTGCTGGGATTACAGGTCTACATTTCTGAGATGCATCCCCAGATCCTTTTAAATTTATTTTGAGACAGGGTCTTGCTAAGCTCTAAGCCCAGGCAACTTACAACCCTCCTACCTTAGGCTCCCATAGTGTTGGGATTATAGGCATGCACCACCATGCTGACTGCTAGAGAACTTCAATTAGCAAAGTCTGTCTGGTTGAATGCAATGGAAACCACCTCAACTGATGAGACGGGGAGAGGGGACCAGCACTCTGCACAAGGTATTTCTATTCCATGTCTGCTTCCAAACACTTTATGGTCTGGCCACAGCTACACCAGGTGCCCCATGGTTGGTCCAGGAGATACTGCAGCTGCAGGAGGCTTCGGTCACATACCCATCACAGATGACCTCACCCTGTAGACCTTTGGGATGATCCACCCCTCTGCAACCTTCCTCAGTCAGGTGCATAAGGGAACTCTCCCCTACCTGTGACCAACAAATATAGGCAAACTTCTGTGGGTCAGGCTCTAGCAGTCCTTTCATGGTTCTCCCTTTTGCTGTGGCACTGAAGCATAAGTTTGTGCATGTGCTGAGCTGGTAACACCAAGGACCACTGGTGCTGAGAGCAGTCAGTGCCTAGAGCTGGTAACCCTGAAGATGGATAGCATAGTGGATACAGAGTGGTGGAAAGCAGCAAAGAATAAGCAGAAGCCACCATCTCTGGGAACCAAAAGATTTCCCAAGGCTTGCAGATAGTTGCTAGTTGCAAGCAACAAGAGGGCCTCTGACACTAAAAGAGCCACTAGCTACTGGCATCCAAAGCTCAGAGATGTTACTCTAGAAGAAATTGATCATGAATTGATCAGGAACCATGACATCATATTGAAACACCCCAGAACGTGTACAGGGTCCCTCCCTTTTAGAGGACCCTGAAGAAGCAGGTGACATGTAATGGTCGCCAGCAGGCTTAAGATCCAGTCCATGTCTGATTTCCGTCTTGTGAGGCTAAGAATCAATGCTTGCATATGGGGATCTAAGCATACCATGCTGTGAGCCATGATCAAGGAGAGGGCAAGGCAGCTCTTAGAGCCTGTTGAGGGGTTGAAAGTTCGGTTGGACTCTGGGTCCATCTCTTGTCTTTATTTCTTTCCATGCATTAGCTTCTTCTTCCTTCATTCTGCTTGCACAGTCTCCCATTACAGATCTGCCTTCCAGTGGCTCCCACTGGAAGTCTTGGCAGCCTCCTTGATTCTTACCCCTCTTTGAGCCTCTATATCAATCAGTCAACAAATCCTAGCAGCCCATCTTCAACGCCTTTTCAGAGTGCCAGCACTTCTCACCATCTTTGCCATACTAAAGCCACTACCCTCTATGGTGTGGTTTATCGCAAGTGTCCTTCTGGCCCCCTTGTATCTGCTACTTGTTTACCACATGTGATTGATTCTCAGATCCTTCAGTGAAGAATCAGATACAACTTCAGTTGTTCAGGTAAAGAATTTGAGAAGCAAAATACCAAGTGACAAGTCTAACACAGTGTAATATGGAGAAATTAAAATTGGGACTAAAACCAATTAATGATAGATTATGATTAAGTTTTTTCACTGTGTGAGTGAATTTACAAACTAAATTTAAAATTAAGGCTTTTTCCAAACTTTTACAACTCCAATATATAAAATAGATATGCACAAATTTGCTCTGGTTGGAGGGCAGAATTGACCTCGAAGACATTTTATGTGATAAAGTGTGACAACCAGTGCCCTCCAGCACAATTAGACTCCAAAGGACTGAGAAATGACCACAGAGAAAATCATTTCCTTTCGTCAGAAGTGGAGCTTATGACAAATTTCATCACAGTCCAACCGCAGGCTCTTGGACACTGAATGTGAACCTATTCTTTCTGTAATTTTTACTCTGAAATAACTTCCAGACCGTCTTTATCAGTTTGTGAGATTCTTACCTGAGTTTACCAAGGCACGAAGACAAGCTCAGGCAATGTTCATTGGCATCTTAAGTTGCACCTTTGATTCGGCAGGTCTTTGCATTCCTGCAAAGGGCTGTGTTAGCCAGGAAGCAAAGGCGAGCAGCGGAAAGGCCTTGGGCAGGGGTCTCAAGCCAGCCGGTGACATGGTACTGTGCTTATCTTCAGTAATTCATCAACCAGCCAAGTGATGAAATGAGTGTGACCTTGGTGGCTTCCTGCCACATTAATATTTGATGGCATCTTTACATGATAATGTTAGACTTTCACAAAATTGTATTTTCATGACCTTTTAAGTTTCAGGGTTGGTACTTAAATTTCTATTAATTCTTGGAGAAGAAAAATGGCATGTCCTGCCAAGCACCAGTCCTGCTCCCGTTGTCCACTGCCCAACCCCCATCCATGAACATCTTGTGAATGTACTCAATGCTACCACCTCTGTTGTTCCAAAACTTTCGCTCACTGCAAAGAAAACCCTGTGCTGATTACAGAGTCTGTCTATATTTCTGCCTTCTCTCCAATCCCTGGCAACCACTAATCTGCTTTCTGTCTCTGTGTATTTGTCTGGCCTGGATATTTGACATAAATGCAATACTAAAATGTGAACTTTTATGTATACCTTCTTTCACTTAGCACAGTGTATTCAAAGTCCATCCATGTTGTACCATGTGTTAATACTTCATTTCTTACAGCTGAGTAGTATTCCATTGTATGGCTATGCATCATGTTTTGTTTATCAATTCTTCCATCCATGGACATTTAAATTGTTTCCATCTTTTTGACTATGGCAAGTATGCTGTATTTAAGATTTGTTGGGTGCCTGCTTTCAATTCTTTGGGGAATATATCTGGGAGGGTTTTTGCAGAATTTGAATTAGTTGCTCATAGGGATATATCTATTAAGCTTTTTGCCTGCATTTGTGTGGAGCATCTGACTGTGACGGAATGTATAAAATTGGAACCATAGAGTAGATTTCCCCATGACTGCAGTCCTGAATGAAAGTCACAGTGACTGTGTGGGCTCTGAAGAGTTGTCCAGAGGTCCTGAGAAGCCGGCACTGTGGTCCAGTGATGTGCAGAATGCAGTGCAGGAAGCATCCTGTGAATGGCGTCCCCAGCAGCACACTGGTACTCTGAGGACTGCAGCTCAGCACTGGTGATGCACTAAGAACTAATAAGAATCAGAGGGTTTGTAATAGACCAGTGGAGGGTCCAAGAATCCTCGAATGAGGGTTTAAGAAAGAGAGGTGTGGTAGGTCTGTGGAGATCTGACAGCGGGCTTCCTTGAAACTTGTATGGCAGCCTTGGGCTACATCTGGAGGTAGGAAGGACGAGGAGTGTGTGTACTGCCCCTTATCCCAGCAGGCCTTTGACTCACACCGATTATGGCTCAAGACTAGTGTGGTGGATTGATGGTTACCCAGGCAACAGATGTATGGTTCTCCGTGGAGGTTTTGCTCTGCATGTGACAATTTGGGCAGGAAAACTGGGCTTTGAAATGTTCTTCTGGAACAGCCGAGCTCTTATCTGGGATTTGCTTTGACTTCTACTACAGAGAGAGTTGACTCCAAAGATATAAATATGATGTTAACCTCTTCTGTTTCCAGCAGGAAGAATATAATCATTTTTTAAAATTACAAATGGAGAAAAAAAAACTCCCTTGATAAAATGGATAGAAATTCATTTACATAGTATTTTTGAATGTCATACATTTAAATCCACAGATACAGCCTGGAAGGCTGTTACAAAGACAATGCAGCCAGGAGACAAAACAAAACAAAAACAAAAGAACAAAAGAACAAAAAACCAAAACCAAAAACAAAAACAAAAAACCTACCCAAGAAATAGTTGTTTCTTTCAATGGAATATAAAGATTAATCTAATTGGCATCATACATTGGCCAAGTGCTTAGAAACTGTTGAGGTCGACAACACTGCGGGTTTTCAATCAAAATTCTGAGTGAAAGGGGCCAGGGATTTAGCTCAGTGGTGCAGTGCCTGCCTGGCAAGCATGAGGTCCTGAGTTCGAATCCTGGTACCCCCCCGCAAAATGTTCTGCATGGGCCAGTTAGTTCCGCTACATACAGGTGGGGTATCCTTTAACATTTCTCCTACAGTCAATGTGCTTCAATTAAAGAGGGGACCAAAGCCAACACTGGCATAAATCTGTTCAGCTGGTGCATTTTCTGTACATAACCCACTCAGTGTGGGGCATTTCTTAGGACTTTCAGTGCTGTTCTGGGTTCAGAGTATTCAGGTGCTTGCTGGTAGCTGAAGGTAAGACTTCTGCACCAGAGAAAGAAAAGCCAGCCTGCCCTTGAACTCAGATCCTGGCCCTTGGAATAAGCATTAGTCTCGGCATTTTAGTAGCAAACTTTTCACTTAGTAGCTCTTTTTTTCCTAAAGCAACTGAGAAGGTAGAAGAGACCGTCCTTTTGGAACTGCTTCTGTGAGCTTCCTTGATAAGTCTGGTGGGTTCCAGATCTTTTTTAGTCACTCCATTTGGCAAATAGGTTTCAAACGGAATCCATGGTGATCCTCCAGTTCTGACTGAGAAGGATTCCAAGGCCATTTCAGGGCTCAGCAGCAAACCATGTCATATGCCTGCCACACACTTAGGAAAGAATTTCCATGCTTGCCCTTTTAGTAGGTACAGAGTGCATTATTTCCCACCAGTAGGACAGGCTGCTTCCTGGGTTTTAGGACCCATCCCCAAGCCATCTACACAAGTCTGCCGAATTCCTTGTTGGTGGGATGGAGTAGAATGGACTTGGGTTCAAACATACCTGGATTCAAACCGTCACTCTACCACTCATTCACTGTGCGACTGGTTGAAATATGTTAAGTGCAGGACTTGGGTTTATGCTCTTCTTTCACAACTTCAGCTTATTTTTAGAAGCTCTTTCTGGTTCTCTTAGTTCACATGACCTCGCACAGACCCTCCTCTCCTCTCTTCTTTTCCGTCTGGGCTGTGATTGCCATCTTCCTCACCTCTCTCCCCACTGACTCAGCCATTTGTCTTGTTTATCTTTGTATCTCCAGCAGCTACTCTGTGTCTGGCAGTATTAATTGTTCCAGAATGCTGCTGGCTGATAAGCTGCTGGTCTTTACCCATCTGCCTGGAAATGTGAAGATATTTGGGCTTGAGCTGTGAAAAACATCAGTTCGTGTGGTTTCCTTCAACAGTGTCAAGGGCAAAGTCAGCCCTAGCAGCATCCGCTCTTCCTAAGCAGAAAGGCGCCAGCCGTACAGAATGTGAGGAGCGCCTCCATCATTTCCAGACCATCAAACTACAAAAGAGCTCCCCTGAATCACCATACGGCTGGTGGCACCAAATGTATCCCATGATGAGCATCACGGTGACATGCTGAGCCAGGCTGCTCCCTGAGTCATGGTGGTTGAGAGATGATGAGGCTTCTGCTGCTGCGGCAATGAGAAGCCTAATGGGTTTAGGGAGTGAGGCTCCTAGCCAGCTGCTCTCGGGCCATGTGAATCCTCGGCTAAATCCTTAACCCTCCTAAATTAGACCTCAGGGGCTTATGCTTGGCATTGGGTGACCTTATAATGAAAGCCACATACTATTCTCTAGGCCAGACCTCAGTGTGGGGAATTAAATAGGAAATCCCTTCATGTATTTTCTGTAGGTTAAACTGGGCATGATAGTGCACACCTGTAATCGCAGCATTCTGGGAAGCTGAAGCAGGAGAATTGAAAGGCTGAGCCCAGCTCAGGCAATGGAGCAATTTAGTAAGACCCTATCTCTAAGTAAAACATTTTTTAAAAGGGCTGAAGATGGGATGTGGTGTGAAGGTTCTGGGTTTAATCCCCAGTAAATAAAGAAAAACATCAGTAGGTTCAGTGTGGTATCAACACTGTCATCTTTCACTGCCTTGCCTTAGTAGGAAGGCCGTCTGTTGTGCGTAGAAGTTATTTAATAGGCGGTTCTTGGTTTTAGCATGAAAGACGCTGGCTTGTGTGACAGAGCTGTCTTAAACAGGTGAAAACAGGCAAACAGGACCACACCATTAGAGAACTGTGGGGAGCCCGGAGAGCCAGCTCTTACCAGCTCTACTGCAGGGCAGTGGCAGACTGAGGCTGGTGAGATAAATGTGGACAAGGTGGGAGGCTTGAAGGTAAAGCAGCTGGGACTTCTGTGTGCTCACAGAGCACTGAGTCGACATTTACTGAAAAATTTCCCGAGGGAAAGATAAAGGAACACTGACACCAGCCTGTGGAGGTCACATGTTTCTGATAAGCCATGAGTAAGACTGTGTTCTTCAGGCTAAACTAAGAAGACCTGTCCATCTTTCCAGATTTCCAGAGCCATAGTGGCAGAATTACATGGACCAATCTAGCTTTAAAAAAAATAAAAATAAAAAGTTCCAGGGAACTTCATTATCTGGACTTTTTTTTTCTGTCTGTCTGTCTTCTTTTCTTTTCTTTTTTTTTTTTTTTTCTTTTTAACCTAAGCCATATCAACAACTTTTAGCACCAGCTAGACACTGGTTCTGGAAGTCTTCTTTTGTGTCTTTACGAGGTATGATAAAAAACATGGCAAATGCTGTTGCCGAATGCCATCAAAAGTACTTTACATGTGTCTTCATCTACCTTAGTCACCAGATCCGGTCCCATGAAACTTCTGTCTCTTCCCTGAAGACAAAATGACCATGAAAGGTAAATGTTTTGAACCAATTCAGGACATGGAGGCAGCCACGACAGTACAACTAAAGATTCTCACAAAAGAGGACTTCTAGAACTGCTTCAGAAAGTGGTAGGAATGATTGGGTGTGTCCAAAGCAAGAAGGGATGGGGGAGTGGTTAATAGTAATACATCTTTCGCCATAAAAAAATTTTTAAATGAAACATTTACCATAGTTTTTGATCCTATCTAATAGTCAAGAGCCCAGCCTTCAGAGGTTGGTTCTGGTTTTATCCCAACTTGCCACTTGAGGGAAGAAGAGCTTAGACCGATTGACTTACTCCAGTTTGCCAGGCTAGCAATCTGCAGAGCAAGGATTCCAACTTCGATCTGCCTGATGCCAAATCCATGATTTTAATCTTCACAACTTTTAAATCCCTTCCTGGATAGTATCACCTTGCATACTTGTCGTGGGAACATAGTGAAGGCTTCAGAAGGTATGCTTTAATCAAGTCCTCCTCAAATGATGCTGCATATGGTTGTCCTAAAAGGCTCTGTTTTTCTCATTGGTGTTAACATTGTCATCATACTGCTAGCACCACGGGCTTATTTGTAATGTTCCTTGCTGGGTATGGCTCTAGATGCTTTCTGTGTGCATGGGGAAGGTACTTTTGTTAAACTCATTTTACAAATAGGGTAATTGAAGCCCAGAGAAGCTCATTAATGTGCCTCAGATTCCATCATAAGTGAGGGACAGGTGAGTGTGAATGTATAGTCCCAAGTGGTGTAGTTCCAGTGCCTACGGTGTCACCTGCTGTATAACCTGACTCATCAACAGTGTTGGGTCACTCTACATCCCTGCCTGTGGCTGCCAATTCTTTAATTAGCATGGTGTCTTCAAAGGGCAAGGCTGTGGGCTTGATCTCTATAGCAGTGATCTGAACCTTAATCCTGGCCAGATGTCCTACAAATATCCTACAGATCTAGGCTTGATGGTTACCAAGGAGACCAGGTGAAAGAGTAGTGATGGATCAGTGCCAGGCAGCTAGCTCTGCAGGGAGAACTGGGTTGGCAACAATAGGTCAGAACTGGCTTCTCCCTATCATTAAAATACCTATTGAAATGTTAGTCAACGGACCTGGCTTCCTTACATCCCCAAATGCTAAACCTGTCCCCAACTGGCTTTATCTGAACAGAATGTTGGCTCCCACATCTATCATTTTTTGAAAGGGTCAAATTCCGCTCTGGCAGTTTCATCAAAAAAGTAAATACTACATGTTTAGATACTTGATGTGCTTAGGCTGAGAGCATTTTCCATGGAAAGTTCGAGAGGTTTGCAGGCTGACCTAAGTCATGGGGAGTGTTACAGCAGCCAGGGGCTTCAGGGATCGAAATCTACATGGATCGGAGGGGCTGCACTGGCAGGCTTCATACATACCAGTAGCAACAAACCAGTAGCAAAACCAGGACCGGACCACCCATCTGCCACTAACAGACCCACAGAGAGTGTGAAATTATGATTGACCAAAAGTCTTTGGAAATTTATTTTTGTTTCATTGACAAAGGTTGGGAATTGAAAATGACCTATTTCATCATTTGAGAGGGAAGAAGATTGTTGTTTCAAGGTTTTAGAGATTCTATAGCCAAACTGAAGTGAAATTTGATAAACCTGGCCAACTTGATTGATTCAGGTAGTCAAACAGAAAGTTATTTTGTCAAATATCTAGGTCCTGTATTTTAATTAGCTATTCAGTGTGTGTTAACTCTGTGTAACTCTATGTGACTCCTCAATGGATCTTCCTATGTTCCTATTGATAAAATCAAATTGATCTTTTCAAAACCTTGACTATTTGGAAAGTTGTCGCACCCTTGTATAACAATCATCTTTCAAAAATTGTTGCACAGAGAACCAGTCTGTCATTTGAAAATAATGTTGCATGAGTTTCCATTTGGGAAGATGTGAAAGTTCTGTAACTAGACGGCAATTGTGGTTGTGCAATGTCATGAATGGACATAATGACTCTGAATTGTACACTTCAAAATGGCTAACATAGTAAAATTTTTACAGTATAAACAGATAATGAAAGCTAGTTATTGAGAATAGGAAGAAAATCAAGTTTGTGGCCGTGGTGGACTAATTAATGGTGAGCTTGTGGGGGAATGCCCAGCTGGACTGAGTCATTGTGGTTCCAGGCATGGAAGATCCCCCAGAAAGAGGGGAACAGTGGTGTGCTGTTGGTTCTCCTGGAGAAGTTTGTTGCATTTGTTTTCCTGATATGAACTCAGCTGTTCTGATCATCAAAAGAGCTCGGGTCCTCACTGTTGCTGAAGATGGCTGCAGTTCTCTTTGAGGGAACTCTGGTCCTTACCTTGAAGTCACTTCCTGGCTGCAGTACAGATCCCTCAGGTTGCTGGCACAGATCCTTCACCCTTCTGGGGCAGACTTTCTAGCTCCCACCACTGACCTTTGGGCATTTCTGGTGCAGATCCTTGATACGGACTTGTATGAGACATTGCCATGGGCTGTGGGCCTCCCTCTAGATTCCCGTAGGACATGGCTCTGGGATCCAGGCCCTCTGCTGGATTCTTTGGGTCTCTAGCATGCAGACAGGTCTCTTGACTATTTTGCATTTGATTTTTTGAGTGAATATTATAATCCTATAAGTTCTGTGTCCTTTATTGAATCTGTTCCCTTGCAAACCCTGACTACAATAGTGGCAAATAATATATTTTTTTGATTTATTCAATAAATAATATGGAGTACCTGCTATGTGTCAGATACATATTTGAAAACTATTTGCTTACTGCAAAATGTCATGAAACTGTCACATACATGTTTGTGTATCACTGTGTATGTGTGCAAGTGCTGGATATTTTCTCTTCAGCCCTGCAGATTCAGACTTTATCTTTCTCTATCTTGCTTTATGTTTTGGAAGATGTCTCAAGGGATGTCAGCAAAAGGCAGCTTTACCAGCTGACTTCCTATTCCTTTTGGCCAGTGAGAGGTGTCAGAAGAAGAGTGCAAGGAAGAGTGTCGGGTAGGGTATTCTCTCAACTCCCTTCCTGCTCTGCTTCTTCCCGCTTTTAAGGTCAAAACTCCTTATGGTCAGCGTCCTCTTGCAGCTACTCTCTGAGATTCAGGAAGTGCCCTCTCCCGCCTTCCCTTCCATCCTAGGATGGTAACGTCTCCCGTCTCCCAGATGTTCCTAGTTTCAGAGTACGTCCACAGTTGCTATCGGTTAGATTTGAAACGGCCTCCAAAACCTCATGTATTCATAAGGTGATTGGATTATGGAACATCATAGCTGACATGCTGTTAGCAGGCAGGGTCTGGTTGGAAGAGCCTGGTAACTGTGGGGTTTATCTCCACTCTGCCCCTCTGCCATGCTGTCCTGCCTTGGAGCGAACCAATGGTGAACTGAAACATGAGCCGCAGGTGTTAGGTATTGTGTCCAGGCAATCAGAAAAGTGACTAAGACAGGAGTCCTTATCAATAAATTCTCTTTAGTCTCCTCTACTCAACTCTCAATGATCCTTTATTAAGCAACCTTCCATTATCCAGTGTGCCACCTAATTCTTGCAGGAACTCTGACCAATACAGGATGTGTATGTAAATGTGTGCATGTGTTTGTATATACAACATCCTGTAGCAAATGGAAGGTATTTTCTCTGTCCCAATGCATGTTATCTAAGGTAATTAGAAGTACATAAATTAGTTTTCCTTGTCCCAAAAATATCCAGAATAGAGAGAAGTACATTTCACTTTCTATTTAAGGTTGCATCTACTTATTCTTTTTTTTTAGCATTTATGGTTCATGAAAGGTGATTGTATCTCCAAATGGATTAACATTTGCTAAAAACTCCCATTATTTGAGAAAAAAAATTTGAGTACCAATTAACAGAGTTCTGAAGTATTTAGGATCTTTTATTATAAAACGAGAAGGCACCATTTCATATAGGGAATGCTGATTGCTTGAAACTACACTCTTCTGAATAAACCTATATTAGTTTAATGAAGTTTTCCTGTGATTAGTATAATTTACTGCAATTGTATTCAAACCCCAAATTATGGGTATTATACAGATGAAATGCAGCCCCTGGTTTAAGGCAATTAGTTTAATCACTTCCCTGATGGGAAATGAAGGAGGGACTCGCAGAGCAGGGCTGCCCATTAACACATGATGCAAAGAGGCCAGGGCTCTTGGCCAGTCCCCTCTAGGACCAGTCCTTCCTGGCTCATGCCTGCCACTGCGCTTTCCTCCTGCGGCGTGTGGCATTTTTCTAAACAACACCTCCCATAGTGGTAGCTTGTTGCTGCTAATCAATGGCCTCGAGCTGTGTGGTCCAGGCCTTTCTCTTCCCTCACCCTGACAATTGCCACCGTGCGGCCTCCTGTGTTCAAGCACAGTGTTCACTGTACAAGGATTCCTGGGGGAGTGGAGAGTTTAAATTGGACTTCGCCCTGCTCACCACACCTGCCTGGGCTGCTTCTACTTAGAAGTGTAGCTCACGCGTGGCAACAGCAGCCTGGTGGCCATCACCTATTGACTGCTCTTGCCCTCCTTTTATTTATCCTCTTACTAGAACAAGTTTCTAACATTGAGTTGAACCATATTGTTCCTGCTTAACTCACTCAATGATTCCCCCTTCTAGAAAGCAGATTTTCAGATTACCCGGGGTGGGGTGGAGGCGATGCTCATTGGAATCCAGGCATGGATTCTGTAGTCTTGCGTGGGATCTGAACTCTGCAAGTTTCACAAGCAACCAGGTGAGACTGCGTTGGCCTGCTGAATACTGAGGATCAAAGCTGTAACAGACCTCTCCGTGATGGTGGGAATGCACACATAGAGTATTCCCATATGGCAGCCACTTGTGGCCATTGAGCCCTTGAAATATTAACTAATGTGACTCAGGAACTAAATTTTACTCTCTCTTTTGTGGTACTAGGGGATGGAGCCTGAAGCCTTTGCTCTATATTCCCAGTCTTTGAAAAAAAATTTTTTGAGACAGAGTCTTCTTTAGTCATTGTATTAGTGTTCTCTAGAGGAGTAAAATCAGTAGAAAATACATGTATAATTATGTGAGGGATTTATTAGGCAGCTTACAGGATCAGAGGCCACAGAGTCCACAATGGCTGTCTGAAGGCGCAGAGGCAGGAGAATCCAGCAGGTGCTCAGAAAAGAAGACAGAAGCTCAGAGCAAGAGGGACCACGATGCTGCACCAGTTGGACGTCAAAGGCCTGGAAACTCTGGAAAGTTGCTCTTGCGAATCTGTGTTGGAAATCTCAAGAAACTGGAGACCTGCAGCACAGTGTCCCAGTGTGAGAGCAGCAAAGGACACACCCACGCAAGAAGGCTGGAGTTGGTCAAAATGGCTACATTTCCTTCTTTCTCTTTTTTAATCCATCCAAGAGACAAGCCTATTGGTTGGTGCCATCCATATATCTGTGGTGAGTTGGGAGGCGTCTTCCCAGTTTGCTCACCAACATGTCAGTCATCCACAGCCACACCCACAGCTGTGCTTGACTAATCAATGGGTGGTTCTTAATCCATTCAAGTTGGCGTATGGTGATTATGGGTCATAGTCACTAGGTTATCCAGGCTGCTCAACTCTTGCCTCCACTTCCCAGAAAGCTGTGATTGTAAGTGTTTGTGGCCAAGCCTTGCTGAACTGCACATTTTATTTGATTTTGACTTAAATTTAAATAAGTAGCTACTGGCTACCTTTGGACAGCACAGCTGAAGATGGTGACAGCCACACTCTTCATGACGACCTACAAAGCCCTCTGATGAGCTTTACCTACTTCTTGCTCTGTATTTCCTGTCCTTCCTGCCTCCCAATGCATGGTACAACATCATTAAAGATGTGTATTTTTCTAAACAGACCAAGTGCTTGTCACACCCCCATTTTGGACATGCGGTTCCCCAGGCTTGGATTCTTTTCTTCATGTTTTTGTCCCCAGGGACACCCCATCTTCTCTGCTGGTCCAGCTCCAGCCCCTCCTCTGTGAATCTGCTCTCATCATGACCCACTACCAACAAGAATTTACCTTTAGCAATGTTCTCTACGTGATGTGTGGAGGGTCCTTTACACACCGTACTTCAATCTACACATTAACTTTGGCGTATGGGAACAGAAGCTTCAAGTGACTGGCCCGGGGTCACAGAACTAGAAGGCAAAATTCAAAGGTGGGTCTGCTTGATTCTGAACCTCACTCACCTCCTACCCTACCTTGGTGCCTCCTGCTTACACAAAATAATTACGCAGTACATAACAATAACCATGCGACAGTGCCATTATTTGCCTCTTCTCCATAACATGGAAGGCTCCCAGAGGTCACACAGGTGTGATCTCTGCAGCCCTGAGGCCTGGGACATCATGTGTGATGATAACTTTGTTTAAATGGGTACGTTTTTCTCTACAACTCTGCACAATGCTTGAATGTGGCAACTGTGTTTTATTTCACTGATGTACTTGGGGCTCAATAGAACCCTAATGAAGACCCTGGCCTAATAAAAAGAAGGAAGCAAAGGAAAAAGGATTTTGGATTAACCAAAATAATATGTTGACTTTGGGCAACATTGCCAAGCACTTTATTAGGAACCCAAGGTAGTGATTCTTACCAAGGGACTCAGACATCAGAACAAGATAATCATTTCCATTCAACCCCTAATTTACAAAGTGTTAGTTTTCTAAACTGATTCCTTGTCTATCTCTTGAGTGACTTTGGATCTAAACATTTGAATTCATTTAAGTTAACAAATCTGCCACACACCTCGTTTAAGAAAATAATCTCTATGCTAGTCACAAAAGGATATCGAAGACTACAAATTGAATAGGATATGTTTCTTACACTTAGACTAGCTAATCCTTCTGTGCAAGAGACACATGATACAAAAAGAATTCAAAGGAGAAAACAAGGGGAGAGAGTAGGGGGTGTGAGACTGGCTAAATATGGGAAAAAATGGAAATGATAGTATTTTGATGTGTGTTTCCCTTCAGATCTGCCTAATCAGCATGGCACTGTCCCCTGAGTTAATATCTTGAAAGGCACACTTTTATCGAGAAAATTGGAATGTTTCTATGCTTCCAGCCAGGACTCCAAGCATATAAATTGGCATGACCTGTATGCAGGTGATCTCGAACACTATTCAAATTCTTTAAAGACATGCATGCCCTTTGTTCCAGCACTCCTACTCACTGGCATTTATTCTAAAATAATCATCACGGCTTTGTACTGAGTCCTGTTGCCACAAATCTCGCTGTAACCTCATTTATAATGATTTTAAAAATGCAAAAAGACAAATTTTGGGCCATAGGGGAGTAAGTAAATTATTCTAAATCCATATGATTGAATACTATTTAGTCATTAGGAATCATACAAAATTCTATGCATTGATACGAAACAGCATCATTACATGTTTTTAAGTGAGAGAAGGCGGATACATCATGGAATCTTCCGTATGATTTCCTACTTTGGTGAGAAATGCTGGAGGGTACAGTCTATGCACAGATGAACCAAAAACTCAAGAAAACACGGGGCACTGGGTTTGATGGCGCATGCCTATAATTCTAGCACTTTGAAGGCTGAGGCAGGAGGATCACTGTGAGTTTGAGACCAGCCTGAGCTAGATAGTAAGTTCAAGGGCAGCCTAAGCTATGTAGTGATACCCTGTTTACAATTAACAAAAAAAGAAAAAAAAAAGAGAAAATACAGGGGCTTTGCATGTGCTCCCTAGGTGATAAGAGTTTTTTGTCTTTATGTTTTTCTTGTGCATGTTCCCTTTTTTATTTTGTCTTTTTGAGACAGGGTCTTGTTTGTAGTTCAGGTTGGCCTTGATTCACTTTGTAGCCCAAGCTGGCTTTGAACTTACAGCGATCCTCCTGCCTCAGCCTCTCAAGTGCTAGAATTACAGGTGTGCACCATCACACCCTGCTGTATGTTCCATTTTTATGTCCAGAAAAACACATTTTCAAAAGAAATATTGCAGTATGTTCAGTGGTTCCATTTTAGCCTGGCATCCAGTTACCAAATATCTCCTTGAAGATCCAGGCTGCTTCACAGGAAATCTATAGGTGGCCAGCTGCTTAGAAATGTCTTCAGCTCTGGGAAGTCACACTCTCTCCCTCATCATCAGTCAATGTTCTCACTCCTTGATTTCCAATATCCATTATTCTCCTGACTCAGCTTTGCAAAGCAGGGTCAGTTGGAGTTGCTGCACCTTTGTCCTCCTTCTCTTGATCAACCCCTCCCCCATCTGCAGTAGAACTGAGCCTCCTGACGCCCAGAGCAAGTGTGTTCCTCACTGCCTGACTCCTTCTGCTTCCTGTGCACCTGGACATACAGCTGCTTAGTGCCCTGTCACCCTGATCTCTTGGCCTTTTGTTTCTGTGATGCCGTGGTGGTCTCTCCTCCCCTCTATCTCTTTCCAAGCTTCATAGCTGTGAGACAGGATCCTGCCTTCCGCCCTGGGTGAATCATCCCAGGAGCCTATGGGTCTCAAAGGAAATACAGAGAAGTAATTAGAGCTTATTTCAGCATCTAGACATTATTTGATCTGTAAAACAGACCTTTAAAAAGAGGGAAACAAGCTAAAGTGTAGCTCCCTGGTTTGTTCCAACAAGCACAAGGTAGATTTTAGAAGGATTACATGAAATCCGCCAAGGAAAATTCATGTCATCATCCTAAAGAGTTTTTCAGCTTTGTCTAAAGAAGAGAGAAATTTTTAATAACAAAATTAGAAAATGACTCAGTCCAATTTTTTTTTGTTACTGCAAAAGGAATGTGGATTAAGCCATCCACATGTGTTTTTGTCATATTTTTATAACAGATCTGGGCTCCCTGATATCACTCTGCATTACAGAGCGTGTGGCAAAGGGCTTTAGAAGGCAGCGGAACACCGGGGGGGCGTGAGATGAGAGTGAAGCGAAGAAGTGACCAAAGAGATGGTGGAGGTGGAGCCAGGCCCTGGGACAACAAGACTGGAAGAAGCCAGCACATAGTTGGTGACTGGTCAAGGAAGCAGATACTGAGAGTCAGAAGATGGACACCTGGACGGAGAAGGGGCGGCCATCTTCAGCCAATGTAGCTGACCACACGGGCCACACCTTGCACAGTGGCTGTGGTCACTGCCTCCCCATCTCTCGAGTCCTCACTCTTTCCACATCCTGCTGCTCTCTACAGTCCAGACAGCTCCTTGAGCACACTATGCAACTGCTGGCCACGGAGAGCCTCGAGGAAGCCCTTCCTGCTACGAGCAAGGCTCCTCGCCTTCCTTTTTGCTCAGGCGATTCTGCTTATCCTGCAGAGCTCAGGGGAAGCCCGTGTCTATACCTCCGCCATGTCCATGGCTAGAGCTAGCTTTGTACCTCCAGCTAACCAGTCCCAGGCGCAGTCCTTGCAGCTTAGAATGGCCACTTCCCCTAGAAGGCCCACTCTGACCACCATCCTATGAGGTCAAGCCCCGTGATAAACCTTATGCTAACGCTTTCTTCTTTATTGTATGTTAAGCACGGTATAATCAGAAACATAAATTCCAAAAAGGTAAGTTACTTCTATGTAGAATATATATTTATATGGAGGTACCCTCAGCATCTACAATAGAGTTTGGCACAATAATAGATGTTTAAGGGCCGAGGATTTAACTCAGTGGCACAAGTGCTTGCCTGGCAAGCACAAGGTCATAAGCTTGATCCCTGGTACCAAAATAATAATAATAATAATAATAATAGATGTTTAATAATATTTACATGTGTGTTTACCTTCCAGGGATGAAGGTAAGTTCTGTAAGCATCGAGAATGACTTTCTGTTTTCAGCATCTCATATGGTCCTGGCATAGAGGATGCATCCTGCAGACGTTTGTTGAGTGCATTGCTGACCTCCGTACCAAGTGCCAACCCAGTGATGGCAGGTCCACCCCCTGGCCTCATACAGTTTAGTGGGAGAGAATAAGCAGGCTGACTGTCCTGCATGTGAAGTGTTGTGAAGACCCAGGCAGATTGCTAAGGAAACACACAGGAAGAGCATTTTACTCAGCCTGGGGGTGGAGGTTGGGGGCCAAGACTCTCAGTAGGAGATGGGGTCTACGCAGAACAGGTGCTGGGGGAAGAAACAGGGGCACGTTCATTCCTGGCCAAGGGTGCAGCACCAAAACCCAAGAAGGTTGAGAAAAAGGGGCAGAAACTCGAGATAGAGGGACAGACGGACCACCAAGAGCTTCATAGAAGCCCTAAGGTTTGCCTTGCTTAAATTTTCTTTTATTATTCTGGAGGGGAAGTTGCAGATATTCCATAATGCTTGTAAACAACTCATTGCACGAAAGAGACATTATTTATGACATTATTTCATTACAAAAATAAAAGACAAAAAGCCCGGTTGGAAGGTCTCAATATGTAAGCAGGTGCAAGTCTGCATTTTTCGACATCAGAAAGCCCCTTAAACCATCCTGCGCCCTTGTTTATGCGGAGCCTGGCCTCAGTTATGTTTCTCCTGAGGCAGGGAGGGATTCTGCCCGGGCCCTGGTTACTGATGTCGCAATGTCCCATCTCTCTGTTAAAGACTAGCAATGGTAAGAAATGCCTGTATAACAGGATCAGCTCATGGACTCCTCTGCCTCTGCAAAGCCAGCTCTGCATTTGAAAAGCCCTGGTCGTGCACCTCTGAGCCTGATGACAGAGGACTTGCCGCTCATTTTGTACCTCCTCTGTACCCCGAGGCCACTCAGTGACCTGTATTCTCTTGGAAAGTGTTTATTCTTTGTCTCTTTGGAATCCCGCTCTATTGGAGAGAAATCCACAAGGTTTGAGTTCCTGTCTACAAAAACAGGCTCAGTTGTGCTCTGACAGACAAAGGGACAGTAAAAGACACAATCCTTAGCATCAAAGCACTTACAGTTTAGTTGAGGATGTAAAATGTAAGTAGCAGAAACAATTAGGGTATAGTATTAATTTTCTTTTATGTACAACCCAGCTCTCCCCTCTTAAGCAGAAGGGAAAATTATTGGATGCGGACAAGTGAATCACACAAAATAAAAGTGTTGTAGAATCAGGATTGTAGAATGTGAAGAATCCAGGACAGTTTAGGATCTTAGTAGCAGGAATGTGTGAATCCTTCTCCTCTCCTCTTCACTTCTCTCCTCTCTGCTCCCCGCCCTTCTCCTCCCCTCTAGGAGTATGTGACTGGGTAAATAGCAGGGAGAGGATGGCAGCTGGATTATAGAAAATTTAGGAAATACTTGAAAATATAAAGAAGATTAAATTACCCAATACCTCATACTCCAGGATGACCACTGATATGCCTCTGATACATATTCTCCCAGTCTTTGAGTGTGTTGCTATTTCTCACAACGTTGAGATCTCATGCCTTGTGTTATTTTGCCTGTTGATTTCCTCATTTAACATTATACTGAAGACAATGACTTGTCATTGAAAGTTCTTGGAAAATAAGAATCTTCGTGGCTGAATAGTTTTATCACTTGGCTTCACCATGATTTACTTACTCTATGACCTTATTTAAATGACCCTGTCGTTGATCATTTAAATCATTTTTAGTTTTTCATTATTACAAACTGCACTGGAGTAAACATGCCAGTCCATTTTCTGAATCACTGTTTGAATTTCAGTGTGGGGGAAAAAAGGCTTAGACCAGTGATTTAAGATGGAATTGTGGTCTGTGGTTTTCAGTGCCTGGGATAACCTGAAAGAGGCTGCCCAGCCAGGGTGCCACTCTGATTCCTTGACTGTTTTGTAGGTGCCATTTGCTCTGAGTCCATGAGCAAGGAACCATTCTGTAAATCAGTGCTCTTAAGTAAAACAACTTTGTCACTGAAAAGAAAGGGTAACCTAAAACCTAATCAATATCAGGTCAATTATTTATTTCTAATCCCTGGAGATGAATCTATTTTGTGGAGGTTAGGGAGTTGACCTTTTGATTTTTGTATACATTTTCCCCCTAGGACAGCAGAAAAAAAGATTTTGATATGTGCTGGGAAGGGGAAAAAAAAAAAAAAAAAAAACCAAGGAGGCCTTTAGGCACCCCAGAAGCTTCTAGTAGTCAATATTTTATTTAGCAAACACTTGCCATGTGCCAGATTCTTTTCTAAGAGTTTTACAAATATTCAGTCTCTTAATTCCCCTACCAATGCCACAAGGCAAGAATTAGTATCGCCTTCATTTTATGCAGGAGACTGAGTCAGGCTAGGGGGTTAGAGTTGGAACTTGAATCCAGCAAGACCAACTGTAGGCAATTCTACCTGTTTCCATGAATATACCAAAGTTTGTATTTGGAAACAGCAGTGTTTTTAAAATGTTCAAACACTATCGTCAAGTCAGTATCCAGTATCCATTTTTCTTCTTTTGCTGAATTTTAGTACTTATTATCCTGTGTAATCCAAGCATCAGGAACATGGCTTTCAGGTTTTCTGGCTTTGACTGCTGTATTGCTGTGAGTTTGAGACCAGCCTGGGCTACATGGTGAGACCCTGGCTCAAAAAATTAAAAGAAAGAAAGAAAAATGAATCAGCTAAAAGATTAACACATGGGCATAATAAAATAAAGCTTTTAACTGTTTCCAAGTAACTTGCAATAAACGGTGTAAAATTGTGCTTGGTGATAGATTTCCATTGTGAGGATGATCTAGGAAGAGCACTGGTATTTGTCAAGTGCCTGCTGTGTATGAGACAGCAAAATAAATTTCATTCATAAATTACATCACAGTACAAGAATTGCAAGTACCATAAATTATAATGGCAAAAGCAAGGTCTTTGGAGTCACATTTGAGCTTCAGTTCCTATTAGCTTTGTGACTTTCAGCAAATTATTTAAATTATCTTAGCCAAAATTTACTTTGTGGGAAGTAGGAAAGTCATTTCTAGCTCCCCGCCCTCTTTTGACAATTAAAAGGGATAGCATGTGAAATACACAGGCATAGTGGTGGACACAAAACACTGCAACCAATAGGAACTGTTATGAGTGAAGCATGGTAGAGGGTGCAGAGGAGGTGTTAGGAGTGGGAACTGGGGCCCATACTTGAGGATGACAGGTGTTAAGCACCACAATAGAGATAGCTCAGAGAAGTTTGGAGCCAGCAGAAACTCAGAAACACATACCACTGATTCCTACCTGACTTCTCCAGGGGGACCTGGGTGTGAGAACTTGGAGGTATCTATGTGAAGTCCACGTCTCTATAGAGGGTATAAAATTTACTCCTGATGTGCGGGAACTGACCTGGGCCCCTGATTATACAAATCTGGGGCCTGCCTTAGTCTATCGTAGGAAAGTTAACAATACCTTGGGCTGTCTATGCAGAGTCCAGAGCTTACAGGGTGCAGAAGGAGACAACAGAAGGACCTGGGAGAGGCCCCTGGTGAATCAGGAGAGCCTGAGCCTCCTGGGCCCTGCAGAAGGTGACATGCTGTGCTCTCTCTTGCCGGTATCCAACCCTCCCTGTCAAGGCTGCCTAGTGGGAGAGGAAGCCCTCAGCCCACAAGTGCTGGGGTGGGTGTGGAAGGCTGATCTAGGGAGGACAAGCAGAAGCCTGATCTGCCACCCCAGACGACAGAAGGCAGGAGGAAGACTCTGCAGTGACTCAACAAATGGACTGTCCAGGAGAGCTCTATTTGGACGCAGGCCACACACTGGGAACAGTGTGTGGTTGGTGTCAAATGGAGGATTACAGGGTAAGAGCAGGCAAGCAAGTACATGAGCCCTGCCTCCCTTTCTCTGCCTGCACCAATACCAAAGCAGAGCATGCTGGGAAGGCATGTTGTTAGAACCAGAGGAAGTCAAACTGGCCTGCAGAGTAGCCAGAATTTCAGCCTGGGTTGCACAGGGAGTCTCCTGGGGAAGTTTTAAAGATGTTTGATGTGCCTTAATACTTGATTTAACTGCTTTAGAGTAGAACCTAGGTACTGAACTGTTTCAAGAGCAGCCAGGATTGAGAACCATTTCTTTAAAGTTCCCTGTGATTGGTGTGGTAGGTATAGGATGGCTGGATTCAGCAAATAGAAAGGTTTTCATGTATGACATACTTAGAGTAACAAATTATTAAAATCCTAAATTTTCTAGGCCTTCTTTATTTGTGATTTTTTTTTCCTACCAGGAATTTTTTTCCTATCAGGGCATTTGCACTGATTTATAACTTCAGCCCTTTAAAAAATTTTTTTTTTTTTTTTTAATTTTGAGAGAGGTCTTGCTAAGTCACTAAGTTGCCTGGTCTAGGCTCAAACTGGTGATCCTCCTGCTTCAGCTTCCCACAGTGCTGGGATTGCAGTATGCAGTATTTGTATTTTATCTGACAGTCTTAGGCAGGGAGACAAAAATGTTTGAAATAAGTAGAACATCAAAATTTGGAAATGAAGACCACAGAGTCTTTAAGGCCAAAAGTAACTATTTCATGACCAGAGGTGATGGAAATGTGGATTTGAGCCAGTGTGTCATCCAGAGCTACTACTCCGTGAGAAATTCAGGGATTTGACATAGCCCAGTTAGGGGGAAGTTTCAGGCAAAATAAAACCATTTCATCTTTATGTCTCTAGTGAGTTGAGATATGCATAAACCAGTCACATCACAGCTAGTATCTTTATCTGAAAGGTGAGCAAGTGCAAGCCTAGAGAATTTATGTGATTTGTGCAAGTTCGAGACAGCAGAAAAGCAACCAAACCAGGATTTGAACCTGTCAGTTTACTTATAAAAAGAAAAATAATAATAATAATACAAAGTCCTTCCATACTGACTTTCAGAACTTCTCTTTGATACCAGTATTGCTGGTAGATTAATTCCCTGAGACAAAGATAATCTGTCCAAATACAGTGGTGCCTCAAACTCAATTCTTTCCATGATTCTGTTTGCAAACTGACTTGGGCGAGAACCAAATCAAATTTCATGGTTAGGTTCAATGTTGATCTTATGGGAAAATTTGATTCACTTCTTGTCCAGTTTGATTCACAACCAGAATTGTGGGAAGAACTGAGTTCAATTCTAAACTGAGCTACTTTTCTAAACCCACAGTAGTAGCCTATGGTTGAGAGGAAGGTGTGAGGCCAACAGATTTAGCAAATAAAAATATGTAAATATCATTTGAGACATGATCATGATAAAATTATTTGTTCATCTAAAATCATAAGATTTCAGATAATTCTGGATTTTACCTGGCAATTCCAAGAGGGAAAGAAAAATATTTCAATGGATAATATCATTAAATGGCAGAGTGAGCTGGGTGCAATGGTGTGAGTCTGAAATCCCAGTCCCTAGAAGGGGCTGAGGCAGGAGGATCTCAAGTTTAAGTCCCTCCGGGGCAACTTAGTGAAACCTTGTCTCAAAAAATAAAAAATAAAATGAGCTGGAGATGCAGCTTAGTGGTAGAATGTGCCTGGATTTGATCCCCAGACACAAACACACACACACACACACACACACACACACACACACACACACACACCGAGTACAGAGAGAGAGGCCGGGGCTGAGGTTGTACATTTCTGACCCTACGTGTCCTTGTTGCCCTCTGTAGGTGACAGGTGACAGCCAAGCAGGAGACACTTCTGTCTCCTTGTTCTCTCAGTTGCTGAGCAGCCAAATGGCAGTGGCTGCAAGAATGTTTATTTGGTGGCAATTTCTGTCGCTTCATCATGATGTGTACTGCTTGTATTTCTGTATTTTAATTAAATGTCATCTCATTGTGCCTGTTCTTGTTGTGCTTGTGCCCCAAGGCTGTTTCAGTAAAGGGTACAATTTTGTAAATCAAAAGGAGAAAAATAAACAAAACCACCTGTTCTGTGGGACTATGTGCAGCTGAGCATGGTGTCCTCCCCTCCTGTCCCTCCCGCCTCCCCCAGAGCACGCGGCCAGGGCTGCAGAGACTCAGGCCGGTGGGGACAGCTGCCTCAGCCCATTCAGTTGGCGGTCCCCAGCTACAGCACCTTGGCTTGCAAGTCTGGGCAAGAACAGCAACTGCAAAGGGTGAAGATGACGACTCAGGGTGCAGGGGAGACAGGCTGCAGAAAGTGGCCACTCCGCATATGAGCTGGGCTCACAAATGTGAAAGGGACAAACTCACTCATGAGGAATCCCAGCTCTTGCCACTTCCTTTCCTGCCACTTACTTCTCTCCCTCCACTCCCCTCTCGTGGGGCCCATGTGGAGAAGGGCTCCCTTGCCAGCCTGCAGCCTGGGTTTTGAGATGGGAGATTAAGTGGCAGGTACCAGTGACAGGACAGGACACGGGAGAGAAGGGGTTGCTGAGCTGAGCACCTGGGCTTCAGGGCTGGACCACGGAACATTTCGGGAAGAACTAGAGGGGAGATGCAAAAGTAGTTTTACCCTGTGAGAAAAGGGGGGTTTTTCCTTAATTTATTAAGATGGAATTCACACAGCATAAAATGAACCATTTCAAAATGATTCATTGAGTGGTGCATTCTCAAGGTCACACGACCAGCCACCTCAGTCCCATTGAACATTGCCATTGTTGGAAAGTGAGATCCTGGGAAAGGTCGTGTTCAGAGGTCCTGATGTGGATGGTCAGTTGGGCCCCTTAATATTCTTTAACTGAAGAGTGGAGTGTATTTTTCTTTTTGGGGTGGGGGTGGCGCATGCCAGGGATCGTACCCAGGACTCTCACAGTGACCCTCATCCCCGGTTCTTCTCTATTTTTTTTATTTGAAACCAGGTGTCATAAGCTGATAAGTTGCCCAGTTTTTCACCCAAACATAGCATACAAGAATCCCTCTAAATCAATTTTCCGTGGCTCTAATTCATTATTTGTGTTGGATTAATAATAATCCATGATGAGGTTCTTTCATGTGGCATCCAACTCTTAGTACTGATGCATTTTTTTTTAAGTTTCTGCCCCTATGAACAATGACACAGTAAATACCCTTACACATTCATCTTATATATGAATTCTTTTACTTCTACCTGAAAGATTTCAGGGTTGAAAGGCATGTGCATTTCAAAATGTAGTAGGTTTAAGACTGCTTTCAAAAAGTCTGAAACATATTTTCAGCAGCAAAATGTGGAGAGTGCGCTTCCTCGGCAAGCAGAGTGCTTAGCCACCGTGGTGCTCCCTCTCATTTTAACTTTCTCCATCCTGATAGCCAGAAAGCCGAAGCACACTGGAAACTTCACTCACAGTTTGCTGGTGAACTTGTATTTTTTTCAACTATTTGCCCAGGACATTGGGATTTTTCTTTTCTGTGAATTACCTATTTGTGTTCTTTGGCCATTTTCCTATTGGAGTTCTTCTGGCAAATTTGGACATCTGGACATCTATACCACTCCACCCTCTCCCACCATCTACCATTTGTCCATTTTCTTTTGCAAGAATTTTTGTTTAAATAAAGTCAAATATTGTCTTTTCTTTCCAGAAGTTGTAGCTTTTCTGTTCCAATAAGGAGGTCTTCATGTGGCTACCTTGATTTTCTGCTAAGCTGGATTTTTAAAAATTATATAAATAGTAAGTTCTGAGTATGTCTAGAATTTCTTTTTGTCTGTGTTGTAACATGAGCTTTAATTCAACTTATTCTTAGAGAATAATAACTTGAGCAAGTATCACTTGTTAAAATAGACCATTCCTCCCCTGCTACATTTGAATGTTGTCTTGAAGGAAATTATTGCTTCCTTCTGCAAGATCACTGTCTTCATCCCTATTCTGCTCCTCTCATTGGTTGGTCTGTTTCCATACTAATACGCAGTGATTTGGCTGCAGTGGGGTTCTGGAGAGATATAACTGATATAACCAGTAAAGATAGGCCTTCTTACAGTTATTCTTTTCTTTTCTGTTTTTTTTTTTTCTCTCTCTCTCTCTCCAAGACATTTTTTTTTTTTTTTGTGGTGCTGAGCTTTACCCCTGGCCCATTCATTGATTCTTATAAACTTCAAGGACATTTTATCAGATTAAAAAGAAACATGTCAGAAGTGAAGGAAGTCTATTATATCAGAAGTAAAGAGAGAAGGTCCCCTCTGCCATGGACAGAGACAGAGTAGGGATGAAGGGGACTTCCAGGTTTCTTTCCAGGTGCCCTTTTCTGTATATTTGTTATATGTTCCAATATAAAGTTGACTTATAATCAAAAAGCACAGTAGAATTTCAATAATGATTATGCTATCTTTGTGTCTTTTGTAAGAACTTTTTATGATATTAATCCCTTTCAACAAATTATGTGGTGTTAAAATGTATTAAGAGTTCCTGTTTTATAGAAGTTTTTTAAAATGTAGTTTTGTATCTCTTTTACATTTATCCTTAAGCCCGGAATTTAGCTCAGTGGTGTAAGCACCTGCCTGGCAAGCACGAGGTTGTGAGTTTGATCCCCAGTACCAAAAAAAAAAACCCAAAAAACAAAAAACAGTAGTTACATTTATCCTTAAATATTTTATATATTTTTTTGTCACAAAGAGTAATTACTTTTCTCATTTCTGTTTCCAGATGAACATGTACAGTAGAAAGAAATGGTTAATTTTATATACACTCTTTTGTAAATATTGTGTCAACAAATTCTCTATGAATTTGAATTTTTTTAGAAATTTCACAATTTCCTAATCTGTGTAGGAATGTAATCATGTTATTACTGAAAGAAAATACTGTCCAGTATTTATGCCGGTTAATTTATGTTCTTATTGTACTTTTCAAAAAGTTCCAAAATAATACTAGGTAGTAATGTTAATACCAGGCATAAACATGGAAAAGGACAGAATGGTATACAAAAAGAAATGACCTAAGATTTTGTGTCTTTTCTCAAATGTTTATTCTGATCATTTCATATTGTTATTACATTTGTTTGAAACTTTAAATTCCTAAGACAATATTGAGTTAAAATGCCAATATTGGGCATCCTGATCTAGTTCTCGACTCTGTTTTTGGTGTTTTGCTGATTACAATAACATTGGGTATAGTACTGGATTTTGATAAAAAGACTTTATTATAGCAAATAACAGTCATTCTGCTCTTGTTTTCCTTACAGCTTTAGTAGCAATGGATGCTGAATTTTACCAAGTGCTCTTTAGGAACGATTGATAGAAAGACATGCTTTTTTGCCTTTAACTTATTAATGAAAATATTTATGTTAAATTTCTTGGTGTGGAACTCTGCAACTTTAGAATAAAGTCAGCTTAATTACAGTGTATTAGCCTTTTGCCAATTTGTTAGATCCTACTTAATGTTTTATTTAGAATTTTTGCATCTATAGCTATAAATAAGATTGGTCCATAGTTTTATTTTTTGCCCTGTCCCTATCAGGTCTTTAGTACTAAAATTATGCCTGCTTTATAAAGTATATTGAGAAGCTTTCTTTTTTTTTTCTTGGCTTAGAATAAATTAATTAACATTGATATTATCTATTGTTTGAAGATTAGAAAACTGAGCTGTGGAATTATCTGTCCTGGACCCCTTTTCAATGGTAGATCTTTAATAATCTTTTTCTTTTCCCCTGTTATAATTAGTTATTCAGGTTTTCATTTTTGGATTAAATTTAGCAATTTTCTTTGGCTATTTTACTTTCATGGAGTTAACAAAGAATAAACTCTTACAATTATTTAAATCTCTTCTGTATCTGTGAGTATGCCTTTTTAAAAATTTCCAATCTTATTTTTTGCTATCTTTAATTAGACTTCAGAGGAGTTTATTAGTTTAGTTAAACTTTTTAAGAAAAAGTCTTTCAATTTGTTTACAATGTCTCTGATGTTTTTGTCTTCAATTCATTTGATTCGGGTTTCATGTTTATTACTTATGATACTTCTTCTTTGCCTCCCTCTCCGTCTGCAGAGCAGAGGTAATAAATGCTCTTGTTTTATTGCATCATCCTTCTATTTCTAGGTTTTGCCAAAATACAGAAGAACTTTAATTTCTAGATTATTGCTAGGATTTCCTTGGAGCATTCTTTGCCTGTCTCAAGAATCTTTATTCAGACCTTACTTTACACATCCTCAGATAATCTGTTGTTATGGATTTAGATATTAGGCATATGTGTACAAATGGCAAGCATCTAAACTCTCTATTTTCTATCTTCTTCTTCCTCGTTCCCTTCTCCTTCCATCCCTAAGAAAATGCTCATATCAGGCATTCTTATCTGGTTCTTGACTCTAATTTAAATGCCGACCCCCAAGTTTCTACCTAGATCTTTCATTTACCTTCTTGATTTATTTGTTGTCTCATTACAGTCTATCTTTAGTATTTTCTCCAGATAAAGTGTGGGCAGAATATAGTCTCAAAGTTGTTAAATAACCAAATGGCTCCCCTTCCTGCTGATGGTTGAGGAGATCTTTGCTAGCCTAGTAATCTTGGTTTTTTTGTTCAAAGCTCATAAAGGTTATCTTCCTAGCTTCCAATACAGCAGGGTGGAGATCAATCCTTTTAGGTACTTCTTATCTGTGGACCTGAAAGACTGATAGCTTTCTTTGGAATCTAGAAATTCTACCGAGATATGCTTGGATGTGTCTCCTTTCTCTCCAGAGTAGTCTCTGTTTTGGTGAAATCTCCCAAAGTGCTTCCTGATCTTTCTTTATCTGCAGGGAATTTCCGGCCTCGTTGTTTGGTTGCTATTCACCTCCACCCATCCTGGTGATGATCAGCTCTTTGGCTCTGTGGATTCAACTGTTTCTTCCGCTTGCCCTTCCAGGCCCTGAATGAGTCTCAGCACTGATCACCCTACCCTTGGTCACATTCAGTTGGTGTTCCTTGAAAATCATATTTAATAG
Organism: Dasyprocta punctata; assembly: GCA_004363535.1. NCBI lineage: Eukaryota > Metazoa > Chordata > Mammalia > Rodentia > Dasyproctidae > Dasyprocta > Dasyprocta punctata. Next base: position 50,626 of record RJWM01010873.1, read on the forward strand.
CTTGAATTTCAACTCCTCCTTCAAGGACTTCACCTAAACTTCAATTTATTTTTTTGTCTATCTGTTGACTGTCTCCTCCAGTAACTCTAGTTTTTGTTTTACTGATTTTTTTGACTGTTTTTAAAATTTATTTATTTTGGGGAGATAGTACTACAGATTAAATCCAGAACCTTCATACTGAGATACATCCATAGCCCTTATTTTTTAAAAAAAATTTGTCATGGGGTTTTGCTAAATCAACTTACGGTCCTTCTGCAGCAGACCTTAGAAGATTCAAAAATGAATAAAAGTCTCAATGTAAATAAATATATTTACAGGGTCTGGGAGTGTAGCTCAGTAGCAGAATGTGTGCTTAGCATGTGTGAGGCCCTGTGTTCCATCCTCACTGTCTATCTATCTATTTATGTATCTATCCATCTATCTATCATCTATCTATCATCTATCTATCTATCTATCTATCTATTTTCAGTATTTCCCAAAATAAACCAGAAGAAATCTGCTATGGACCGCTTACTACAGTGTTTTGAAGAGTGCTTGTGTGTAGACAAGTGTTACAACAAACTCAATTTTTAAAATACATTGAATAAAAACTACAATATCAATCACTGGCAGAGACATATGGGAAGAGCCACAGAGATCTACAAACAGAGAGCCAAAAAATCACATCACACACAGAGGTACATTGATGACATCTGCCACTTGCTCACTTAAAATATAAACTCCCCAAAGAAATGGACATCAAAGTTCCCTTTTCTTGCCACAAATTTCTTTTTTCCAGACCAGATGTATTCATTCATGCTGTATGCATGAGGTGTGCTCTGAGTCATGAACATAGAAAACCGTAGTTAACAGACCTCCAGCATAGCCGAATGTTTGCACACCGCTGATGCACACTGGATAAAGACCATGAGGGGCGCCCACCCTCTTCCACCACTCTGCCATCTACCTGCACAGGTCAGGTGTACCCCTCACTCACACATACATGGGAGTCCAGGAGACTTTATTTTTTTAACTTGGGGTTGAATCTAGGGTTTTCTACTGAGCTACATCCCCAGCCCTTTTCATTTTTTTCAGCTTTGAGATAGGATCTTACTAAATCACTGAGTTGCCCAGGGTGGGCTCAAACTTACAGCCCTGCCTCAGCCTCCCAGAATGATGGGATTATAAGCGTGTGCCACAGTGCCTGGCAAGGAGACCTCTTCTATCCTGAGAAAACATTTACGAGGATGAGCTTTTCAAGAAGTGCACATGGAGTGCCAGGAAAGGCTGTCTGCAGAGGTTGTCTTCAGGCAGTGCTCCATAAGTGCCAGGAAGAACAAGGAACATTGACTTCTGAGACAGAACACCAAATAGAGCATTTTCTCCCCACTATTGGCTGGTTGTGCTTAGAGCTATGTCTCACCTGTCTGGAGCCCGGCCAAGAACCAGGCAAGAAATCAACAAGGGCTCCAGGCACTTCACATGTCAGAAGACCCAGCCTCATCCGACACCCATTCCCTTCTCTTTATACAACCGTTTAACTGTGAGTATTATCTGGTTTCTGAACCTCCACCAGATGGGTAATAATGAGGAGGCCCTAGCACATGCTGTAACCATGAGCAACAAACAGAGACGGCACACTGGCAATGTGCACATAGCACTGCTCTGTCTTTTCAACCTATTATATTTTCAATAAATATTAACATTTCATGCTCTTTTGGAAATTTGTATCGCCAGTAGACACGACTTCCTCCTTGCCCTACGTGGAGCTGCCCTGGAAGCAGTCAGGAGCCAGGAGGGGGAGGCAGGAGTGGTCGGAAGAAGAGGTCACTATGAGGCCTGATAGTAACACTGGCTCTGCAGCCAGGATAGACCCTCACGGGAACCTCAGGTGGTCTGGAAGTGGAGGAAGTATTCTCATACTGATGGTCATTGCAGTAGACTGCTTAGGAGGTTGTTTACTGATGAGGCAGACCCTGAAGGACGGAAGAAGCTCTGCAAAGGGGACTATCTTGGTCGCTTTCTTATCCCTGGGACCTAATACCCAACACCCACAGCACAAAGGAGGTGAGGTTTCTTTTGGCTAGCAGTTTGTAGAAGTTTCAATCCATGTTTGGTAGGTTTAACTGCAGAAGAGGTATGGTAGAAGGGCCTGGAAGAAAGCTGCTCACATCATGGAGATCAGGAAGTAGAGAGAGAAATGAGAAGCCAGGAGGGAGATACATCCCACACATCAGCCCCCAAAGACTCGCCTTTTCTGACCAGGCCCCACCTCCTGCATCACATGTAGCCATAGCACCCCATGAGCCAACACTCTTCCAAAAGCCCCACCGATGAGTGTATGAGGCTCTTGGCAGACATCTAAATATAACGCATAACGAGGACCAAAGTGACTCTTTCCAGAATCATGGCTGGAATATCTCATTGCCTTTCCTCTCCTTTCAGTTGGTGAGTTGGTGTGGCCAGTGAGCCGCAAACAATATTACATGAGGATTCTGGGGAGGCTTTTTATGAAGTCACCGAGTCAGCCTTCTCCTTTTCTTACTGTCCTCACTCTTTCTTGTACCTGGATGGTGAACATGATAGCTGCCATCTTGTGTCTTGAGATAACTTAAAGGATGGAAGCTATGTTGCTCCTAAGGGAGACCAGGAAGACAGGCAGAGAGCCTGAGACCCTGATGATCTTGGAGCTTCTTTTTATCAAAGAGAAATAAATGTCTACGCTGCTTAAACCACTCTTTTTAAGTTTCTGTTTGCAGCAGAATTTGACCCTAGTAGGTTCAGAGGCCAAGCTCCACTGGGAATTTATGGTTAATTAAATAACAATTTTTTTTCTTCCTTAACAGTTATGGAATTCATCTTCTTTCCATCAGCACTGCTGCCTTACTGGTTGTTCGTATTGTTTCTCCCTCCTCTCTTCAATAAACTGCTGAGGGTGCTGCCAGGGGCTTCCTCCCATGATTTTACTTCTTTCTTTCTTTCTTTCTTTCTTTCTTTCTTTCTTTCTTTCTTTCTTTCTTTCTTTCTTCCTTTCTTTCTTTCTTTCTTTTTGGTGGTACTGGGGATTGAACCCAGAGACTCAGACATGCTAGGTAAGTGTTCCACCACTTAGCCATCCCTTTCTATTTTTTATCTTGAGAGAGGGGATCTCATTTTTGAGCACCTCGGCCCCACTGTTAAACACCTTTGAAAAGACTCTTAAACTCTAAATTATTTGTGAGTGAGTGCATACTTGGTCTTATAAACTGACCAGCAGGATTTGTCTTACTTCATGCTTGTGTTTGCTGTGCAGTTTTCACTGTGTGTTCTTTGGCAGCCAGAGAGCCTTTGAAACTGCACTAACCACTCCGCAGACCAGGAAGCCCCTGGCTACCATAGCATCCCACGACATCAAGGGAGAGAACAGCATTGTATTCATCAGTGAGCTGGGAGGTGGGCGAGTGCAGACCCCACCCACCACCACCCCCACCTGGGTCCTGCCGTCACCACTCTTCTTTGATGGAGTCCCACAGTTGCCTGGGCTGTGACGAAGTCCCTGGTGCGTGCTTGACTCCATCGCGCTGAGATGCACACTGCAGCCCACTGTAAGCCCCAGCCACTCCAAGTGCTCCACAAGTCAGTTCGCCCTTTGATAAGGAGCTCTCTGACTTCACTCTTTGTGTGTATATTTAACAGAAACAAGGCCTTTGTTTCGAGATGATTGTGGATTCATATAAGGTTATAAGAAATAATAACCCTAACCCTAACCCTCCACCTAGTTACCCTCTATCATAACATGTTTGTAAACACAATACAGTATCACAGCCAAGAGATTTACAGTGATCCGTACAAACCAATCAATTTTTACTGCTTTCCTTTTCTTCATACACATTGTACATTTAAAGGGCAGCCGGGCGTGGTGGCGCACGCCTTTAATTCCAGCACTCAGGAGGCTGAGGTAGGCGGAGCATTGTGAGTTCAAGGCTGGCTTGGGCTACAATGTGAACACAAGGCCAGCCTGAGCTACATAGTGCCACCCTGTCTCAAAAAACTAGAGCCAGGGGTTTGGCGCAGTGGCTTAAGCGCCTGCCTGGCAGGTGCGAGGTCATGAGCTTGATCCCCAGTGCCAAAGGAAAAAAAAAACGCAATAATACTCTACTGGGAAATTGCAATAGAAGATGCATAGTACATCTTTAAGTTTCTTTTGGTATATATTGCGTGATATGTCTGGCTGTTGCTTGTGATGAAAAGGAACTTTTTCTTTATTAAAATCTAGAAACTTGCAAGGGGATAAAATCTGGAATTCTTTGCCTGGCCTTCAGAGCCCTGCAGGTTCTAGTCCTAACTCTCAGGCTTGTCCTTCGCAACTCTTACCCAGGTCCCCCAGACAGACCCTTAGAGCTACTCTACTGCCTGGAAAGCCTCCTCTACCTGGACCTCGAAAATTCCTGTCTGTCTTTCAAATTAAGCAAAGTCTGAAGCTTCCCCTAGAAGGACTAGCTTCCCGCCCTCTCCCCTCTCAGATCTTAGTGTAGATGCCTTTTTAGTTTTCTTTTTTAATTTCCTTAGTTGCCTAAGCCATATGGATTCCTTCCCCTTCCCCAAATATTTGCTGAATGAGTAAATAAATGAATGAATGACTCTCTCTAAGGTACTAGGATAAACCACCCACTCTTCCTGAGCCCTGACCCTACCCGGAGCTGCTGGGAAGGAACCTGTTCAGCGGCCTATCCATGCCTGCCCTAGTGTATTCGGTGCTTGACACGTGACAATGAATGGCTGAAAGGAAGAAGGAACTGACACCAGAAGAGCAGTGTGAATGCGGACACGGAGACAGAGTGTTTCCATTTGGCTCAGAGAAACTGTGTTGCAGCCCCTTTACTCCATGCCGGCCATGAGATTGGCGGGGACACGGGGCGTCACTGGGTTCCTCCTGCTCCTGTGCTGCGGAGGCCAGAGTGAACGCACCCGCGGCTCCTGCCACGCTCGCTGTGTGCGCATCACTGGCCCCAGCAGCTGGGCAGGGAAACCCCGGGAATGGAATGTGCAGTGCAGGTGGGCGTTAGATCCGCTCCTGTTCATCTGTGCAACAGTGAGGTTTGCCTGAGTTCTCTTAGAGGCCTAACGTGACCTGAATAGCCGTGGCACTGTGAGTCACTTTGGAGGTTCTTACTGCCTGAGCGTGGGTAGCGTGGAGTCCCACATCAGTTTTGCGATTGATGGCTTCTTGTCCACCTGCAGCAGTGGTGTCCATTGTCCTGTGAGACTGGCTTCTCCAGAGAGCTGGTTGCACCCCAGGGAACACAAGCAGCGTGGGGGTGGGGCAGACACCCCCAGTTTTGCCCCTCTTCTTCTTCCTCTCTCTTGTTTTTCTTTTTTTCTTTCTACTACCAGGGATTGAACCCAGAGCCTTACCACTGAGTTCAATACCCAAGCACTTTTTTAATTTCTATTTTGAGACAGGGTCTCTCAGTTGCCCAGACTGGGCTTGAACTTGCAATCCTCCTGCTCAGCATCTTAGAGTGTTGGGGTCATAGGAGTGTACCACCACAACTGGCTTGCCATTCTCTTAGCATAGATCTAACTTCTTCCCTTTTCACATCTGTAAAATAAGGACATAGAATGGTCTGGTCTTGTAGGGTAGTTGTGAGAATCCTGTGAGGCAGTGCGTGGGAACTTAATTCAGGAGCAGGCACTAGACAGGTGCTTATGAATGTTAGCTCTGACCTTCATTGCTTTGACAAAAGAACTTTAACTGACCATGGAGTATGGGAGCTCAGGTATAGACGGGGCTGTTCTTACAGGGGATCTCCCTCATTTTTCATCAAGCTGGGTCAATGACACATAGATGTAGTAAATATTGGTTTTACTACCTATTTTAGGCTAAATAATGTCCCTCTCTCCAAAGATACCTGTGCTCTCTTCACTGAAACTCATGCATATGACTTTCTATGGAATTGTAAGTGTGGTCAAGGTAAAGCTCTTAGGGTAGAGAGATCATCCTGATTTAATCAGATGAGGGTAGATACAGCCACGTGCATCCTCTGTTAGAGGATGAAGAGGGATATCTGACATGCAGAAAGAAGAGGCAGCTTGTGCTTCTGGCTGGTGACTTTGCACACCACAAGGAGCTGTCATGATTCCTTTGGCCACAGCGAAGAATGTCATGAGCCACCGGCAGTTGGAAGTGATGAGGACTGGTTTCCCTGCTAAAGCCTCTGCAGGGAGTGTAGCCCTAATTTGATTTGGCCCAACCAAGGTAGTGCTGAACTTTCAGCCTCTGAACCAAGAGAACACACTTCTGTTGCTTAACAAAGAGACATAACATGGTAATTTGTTACAGCAGCCACAGGAAGCTAATACTGTATATCACTTAACTATTTGGTGAAATGATTGCAATAGCCACATATATAATTTTTATTTTTGCTTGTTAAGTTTATTTCTCTTATCTTTCTGGTCCTTTTGGAAAAATAAAGAGACACTCAAAATGAACAGACTTCAGATTCAAGTTATAAGCAGCAAGTTTTGAGGACTCTTTATTTGTATTTTCTGAGTAGTAAAGGGCTATTTGGTCAATATTAATCTTGTAATGAGTTCCATGGAGCTTCAGTACAGTTGCATTTTAATACTTAATGTATATTTTAATCTTTAATAAAAAATCTGAATTTAGAATACTGTAGACCTGAAGGTTAGGTAAGAAGTTATTTTGTTTTTCTCATATTAAATTGTTCTAGAAACCAATTATTCATTAATGATGTTTCTAATAGAGTTTAAGTGCTGACAAGAATTGGCTTTTACTTTCAGTTCCCTACAAACAATAGGCTAGAGAATGGGGAGACAACTGGATGCCACTTTTGCTTTTCGGGAGCAATTCTGTGGGATGCTTTAAACTGCGTGGAATCTGAGAAGGGTATAATCAGGGACAGTGAGACTGGGCCATCCTTCTACCTTGTGTATTGACTGAATAAATTTGTATGTGCATGGTGGTAAGAGGATCCCTATAGGCTCAGGACTGTTTTGCTAGTAAAAATGCAAATACATTTGCCTCTCATAATTTGTCCTGTAAATTTACCACAAGCTACTGATCCTAGGGAAAGTGAAGGTTAGATTTTTTTTTTCCCCAAGCCTCAGTTCCAAAATTCTGACCAACAAATAGCCTTGTTTTATGTGTGTTTCTGTTTAGAGATATCTCATTTAGCATACATAATTGATTAATTAACAGTTGAACTAATAGCCACTCACACTAGAACTCCCACCTTGAACTTCTATAACACGCGCATTGCGTCTAACAGGACAGCCCTTCAGTGTGCAACTTGAGAGCTGGTTAAATAGTAAAATCATCAAAAAGAAGCACAAGGTGTAGCACTTAATGCCTGTTATAGTCAGGGGTTGCAAGGAGAAAAATTATATTCAGGACACAGAATTTATAGTATTGTTTTATGATGCTTACCCAGAGTTAAATACAAGAAAGCATAGGAGATCTATCCATAACACTGAAGACCTAGAAAATCCAGCCGAGGGCCTGGATCCTACAGCAATGTCCTGCGTGAGTCCAGCTGAAGACCTAGAGCCCATGACAATGCCTCCCACAAGTCATACTGGAGGTCTAAAGCCCATGACAATGACTTGTCCAAGTCTGTTTTATGGATCTGCACTGAGAAGGCTCAAAGGTCAGCTGTGGAAGCTAGAAAGGGATGAAGGATCTGTGCTAGTATGTTGAGGATTCTATACTGGAGCCAAGAAGCAATGTTCAAAATAAGGACCTGAGCTCCCCTGAAAAGTACCACAGCCATCCTCAGCGACAATGAAGTAAGTCCCGAGCTCCTCCAATGATGAGAACAGTTGAGTACATGTCAGGAAGCTAGCGTGACAAGCTTCTCCTGGAGATTAAACGGCATCCATCTTCCCCTCTGGAGCCAGGAAGTGATGCTCAACATAAAGACAGAGCTCCTCCAAAGTGAACCACAGCCACTCTCAGCAACAAAGTCCTGAGCTCCTCCAACAAGAATGGCCGAATTCATATTGGGGAAGCTAACCATGACAAGCTCTTCCAGGAGAACCAACAACTCCAAACAGCAACACTTAGGAGAACCCACAATGCCCAATACTCTTCCTCTCCATGTCTCTTTTTATGCTGACAACTTTCCTCAGGTGGGCCACCTACATTCAGCACCATGCTGATTTAATTCAGCTGGTGTTAAGTTGACAACAAGTTTTTAATCCATAACAATGCCTCAGAAAGGATCCTTGCTTATGATCTGATTCCTGAGACAAGAAACCAGAGTTATCTTGTTTAACCTCAGCAGAGAAAGTAAGGGTGAGATACCTCACTTTTTTTGTTCATGAAGCCCCTGTAGTGTTGATTTGGGAGTGACAAATAACTCTTAGTGAGTAAGTGCATTTGAAAATGCAGAATTCATAAATACCAAGGATCAGTTATACTTCATAGAAAGTTAATGATGTGACTTTGCGTGCAACTGAATTTATTGGAAATGCTAAACCGAGTCTGTGCTCAGGGCGAGACATGGTTCTATCTGTTCAGAATCTCAGGCTCCAGGTAAGGTGCTGAATGGAGCCACTAGAGCTGGGTCTGAAAGCCTCGCTTGCACTAGAAGAGTCTGTCATGATTCCTTGCAGACAGAAATACATGTGCCCTGGCAAGAAAGAACTAGAGGGGCCTATTCTTGACAGCAGATCTGTAAAAGACAGGGAAAACAGAAGCATCGTAGCTTCCCAGGAAACACAAATGGTGTGTACATGGGGTGGAGGGCCAGGTTGGGCAACCAGGGAGTATTTGCTTCTTTCACAATTCTTTTTTGAAGTCTACACTCCTTGTACTATTAACAGTTGTCAGAGGATCTTAAGACATTATTATAATCTGATTAACTTTTCTTCCTGTAGTCACAGGTGAAAATTAAATATAAAGAGGATTCGGTTTGGCCAAGACAAAATGTTGTGTGAAATGATTTAGGTTGCTGGATTTAATTTTAATACAGGGGATCCAGAACTGAAATTGGCATGTAATTTTTATTATGTCTTAGTTCTTCATTGTTCATAAAGGATTAAGTAATTTGTCTTTGGTCTTAGAGTGGCAAGGCCAGAATGAAGATCTCCTGATGTCAAGTTCAAATCTGAATCATTTTTTTAAAAATAGGCTTCATTTTTTAGAGCAGTTATAAATTCACAGGAAAATTAACCCAAAGGTACAGAGGTCCCATGTACCACCTACCTCATTGTCAACATCTACTGCAGCGTGGTACATTTCTTACCACCAGTGAACCTATATGGACACTTCTTTGTCACCCAAATTCTCTAGTTTACACACTGTCAGTGAGGGATGTAGCAGAAAATGCCCCCCAAACAGTATACTTCAGTTTCTGTTAGTTTCCCAGGTAAAATTCAGTTTACTTCAGTTCCTGTTACAGTTTCTGTTACTTCTGCTTCTTCGAAATTGCTGGTCTCGGTGATGTATGTTGTAAGAACCAACCAAAGACAGCCAAGTACTCTGTTTCTTGCTTGCCAACCCCATAAAACCCTTCTTCCATGAGTCTTTAAAGCCTTATGTTTTATGAGGATTGATTCCTTGTCAATGTCCATCCATGTAAACAAACCTGCCTTCAAATCCTGGGTGATGTTTTGGTGTTTCTGTTTGCCATAGCATCTGGTGTGTCAACCAGGAAGACTGACCATGCTAACCTCTTTGGTCACTGCTCATGGCCTTGGTGGACAGAGTAAAGACCTCTCCAGATCCCAGCAGGAAGATGTGCCCTCAAGATTTCTCAAGTCCCCTCAAAGGTCTGGAAGAGAATTCCAGCTCCCCATTTGAGTGACTCACCTCAGACACAAAAGGGAGGAGGATGCAACCTAGCCTGGTCATCAGATAGGATAAGACCCTTGGGGACACCCCAGTTAGTCTGTGAGTCCTGCTCAGCTCAAGCAAAAGGATAGTCTGATCAACGCTCATTAGTCAGGGCCACTCTCAAGGGAAGGAGGGAAAGGGAGTTGTAATGTTTAACCTCAGAATGTCTTCGAATGATTGTGTGAGTGTAATGGATGGTGAAAATAATAGAACATTCTATCTGTGCACCACAGTGAGGAGGCAGGTTCTCTCTCCAAACTACAGAGCTTGATTGAATGCCAACCTGCAGTTCCATGGATGCATCTAATAAAGGACTAAGTGGAGAACTTACCAATACTTTTCCTTAGTCTAGACAGTCTCAATGTTACTGAGAGTCATGTGACCAGGCAGTCATCTGAATGGTCTCTCTCTCTCTCTCTGAGGGGCATCCATCCTTTGTCTGTTGTGTCATAATTCAAGGGTACACAACACACACACATTGGGAGTCAGAAATAGGAACTAATCAACCAAAACCCACAATCCTTGACTATAAGCCCCTCCAAAATTTTTATTTATTTATTTTTCTTTTAAACAAAAGGAAAATAAGAAATCAAAACAACAATTTCACACCAACCAACAAAACAGCAACAATCATCAGCATATTGGATATTCCTGAAAATTATTTAAGATAAAAAACATAGACATGAAGCATTATCTAACAAATTATTAACACAATTATTTTCAAATGAACATTTTGCATTAAAAGTAAAATCTGAAGGTGACCCTGAGAAAATTACATTTCACTCAAAATTCTTTTTTTCTCTGACTGTCGCAACTAATTTTTTATATACATAGATTTTCTTTCAGATGACATGATACTCTACCTAGAAGATCCCAAAAACTCCAATAAAAGACCCCCAGATTCAATAGGCAGATCTAGCATTGCAGCTGGCCACAAAATCAACACTCAAAAATCAACAGTTTTCCCGTACACGAACAACAATCTCACTGAGAGAGAAACCAGGGAAGCAACACCCCCTACAATAGCAATTTCCCTCTTAAGACTACTTTCATTGTGTCCCACAAGTTCTGGTATGTTGTATTATCATTGTTGTTCAACTGTAGAAGTGATCTAATTTCTACTTTAATTTTATCTGTGACCCAATGATTGTTCAGAAGTGTGCTATTTAATTTCCATGTGTTAATGAAGTTCTTGTGGATTCCTTTGACTTTGATTTCCAGTTTCATTGCACTATGATCTTATAGTATGCGTAGGGCAATTTCAATTCCTTTACATTCACTCAAGCATGTTCTATGAACCAGTATATGGTCTATTTTGGAGAATGTCCCATGTGCAGCTGAAAAGCTTGTGTATTCTGCTGTTGTAGGGTGGAAGATTCTATAAACATCTATTAAGTCCATT
>RJWM01010874.1:0-61886 GCA_004363535.1 Dasyprocta punctata
CACTGAGACCTTGTACTTTTGACCCAGTTGTGTGCTTTCCTCCTTTTCACTATAATTAATGACACAGACCATGCTGGGTTGTCGCTGCCTCTCTATCAGAGAGGTCAGGTCCTGCCAGGTCCCAGTTTTCCTTTTAGTATGTGTCCAGTTTTATCCTAATCTCCCATCAGTCCCTCTCAAGACCCTGCTGGCTGCACAGGTTGCAGCAGGTCACTGTGAGTTTGAGACCAGCCCAGCCCGGGCTACCTAGCAAATTCAAAGCCAGCCTGGAATACAGAAGAGACCCTGTCACAAAAGAGAAAGAAAGAAAGAAAGAAAGAAAGAAAGAAAGAAAGAAAGAAAGAAAGAAAAGAAAAGAAAAGAAAAGAAAAGAAAAGAAAAGAAAAGAAAAGAAAAGAAAAGAAAAGAAAAGTTGTCCAGTTTGTGTGTTTTATTATATGGATTTGTCTAAGTTACTTTCTCATTGCTGGGGAAAGAAATACCCAATAGCCACAAATTAAAGGAAGAAAGTTTTATTTTCGCTCATAGTCTGTAGAAGTTTCACTCCATAGTCAGCTAACTCCGAAGGAGAGTGGCATGGCAGAGGAGTAACAGCCCATGTCAGGGTAGGCAGAAAACAGCAGTGAACCTGACTACATTCTTTCCCTTAATATTTCATCCAGGTGACAAGTCTATTTGTTGGTTCTACCCACATCCAGGGTGGGCATTTCCACTATCTACACCCACAACTATGTTAAACCGATCAGTAGACTAATACATTTATCATATGTTTAATCCAGTATTACACACTCATGATCTAGCCACTTCCCAGAAGTCCTACATATGAGTGCATGAGGCTTTGGGAGGACATCTAGATAAAGCATGATCTAGCCACTTCCCAGAAGTCCTACATATGAGTGCATGAGGCTTTGGGAGGACATCTAGATAAAGCCGTAACAGTATTCTAAATGCAGTGAAAATGCGGCACAGTGTTAAATGGCTTAGAAGAATAGCTGCAGTTCAAATCTAAGACTTTTAAACTACAAGGCATGATTGAGTTCTACTTACCAGTGGTTTTCAAACTTAGGTATTCATAAAAGTATCAGGGATAGTTACTACAGATGCAAATTCCAGGCAATACTTCTGAGAATGGTGACTTGATAGATCTTTTGGAAATTTAGAAATCTGAATTTTTAATAAGCATCTCTGGTAATCCTGAGCAATTAATTGTATCACATTCCAAGGAAGACTTGTCTACACCTATTTCTTCTCATCTGCCTCATATCGACAGTTTCATGCCCACCTCCAAAAGCCACAAGGTATGAACCAGAACAACTCATTTTCCTTTTTGGATCCTAGTTTTCTTATCCTATTAAATGGAAATAATACTATTTTTTAACTTCAAAGTATTGATATAGAGATCAAATTATAAAATAGGTGTTACAGTGATTATATTGGTAAAAGTCACTATTAAAAAATAATACTAAAGTCTATATTTTGATGACAAAAACACATAAAACAAATCATACTTATGTACTTTGATGTACAGTTATCTGTGGTAATGATAGGAATTAAACTACATTCATAACTGCTTCAGTCTGCTCAGTCCTTGCTCTGCCCTGTAGAACACACTTCATTAATAAGCACAATCACACGAGTTCCAACCTACACTTATGATTGCAACTGCTAAATTAGTGGTGGATTTACTGATGTTTCCACTTCAGACATCATGTAAAAACAAGATAACATCTTTCTACAAGACAACACAAATGAGTTTAGACCAAGAAAGTGTGACTGTCATCGATACTTCCACCAAACCACATATGAACTGCAGGCTCTCAGGGGGCCTACTTTCTTGGGTGCATGGTACTGAACTCTGAAATTATTAGCTTGACAAGAAACTGAATCCACAGCTTGACTTTACAACTCACCACACAAAATGGATCTATAAATGAAAAAATAGCATTTTCTTGTTATTGAAGGCCACAATGTAGTAAACATTCCACCTTTCCAGTGTCAACTTTGAAAAATGAAAGCTGCTAAAAAGATAAGACACAATCTGTACATGAAGAATAAATAAATAGAAACCTGCAGTAAGCCATCTTAAAAGAAAGTTGATGTCTTTGTTTTTAAAAAGTAAGGACAACAAAATTTGTTGGAGGGGAAATAGCATCCTTTGGTTTCTCTGTTTGTTCGTTTTCTTCCTAATACATTTAAAATAAACCTGACTTGACCTAAGTACATCACTGGTCCAAGGTAACTTAATATGTTAATGCACACACCGTGTCCATTTTTTCCAAATCATGAACTTAGCATCTCCAACTGTATCCCAGTCATTAAATCATTTTTTAAAATTTTATTTTAAAGAGAATAAAACAAAATAAAATAGAACAGAAGAAAGCAAATCAGGACAAAATAATGCCTGCAACACAGGAGTTCAAAAAAGAGGACAGGAAATCAACAGTGGCTTCCATAATGTCTCTTGTTTTCTTCAAAATAGTTGTCCATATCTTCACACACAAAGAATTCAAACAAAACACAATAGTATAAAACCGATAAAAACAAAAGAATGAAAGTGTTGCAGGCCTTCAAAACCAGACAATAGGAAAATCAACAATGGCTACTGTAATGTCTCTTGTTCTCTTCAAACATGTGCAGGCTTATACAAGCCTAGAACTTCTCCTAAAGAGTCGATAAGAATTGATTTTATTACAAGTGATGGTATGAACAGCTACTTTGAAGAAAATGGGACATTATGGTAGCCATTGCTATAATCTTGTGAAGTTCAGTAATGCTTTTATTCTTTGTTTTGATTGCTCTTACTCTGTGCTATATTATTTGATTCCCAGTCATTAAATCATATTGTATCCTAAAGCTTCAAAAGTGTATTCTTCTGCTTCATCTTCGTTGTCTTGCAAAAGATTTTTCCTCCATTAAATTTCCAATGATTCCTCGATTTTGTTTTATTCCCTACTACTCTCAATCACTACCTTCTTAATTATTTGCACAGATATGTTCACATGTTCCATTGAGGTCAGTATTTGCATCCACGTTTTCATTAACTTGTAAGTCAGTCAAAAATATTTAATGAGGCTCTAAGCTTAAGTGATCCCAAAGCTCTGCAGAAAGAGTCCAAAAGGCTAAGATTCAAGGAGTTGACCTCCAAAAGAGATGGCAAGACAATTATTCACATATATATACACACACACGTGCATATCTACACCCATATATAAATACAAATGCATGTATATATGAAATATATACATGAATCCTTATGTGATCATTGGTTTTCTTTTGTTCTTGGACATGTACTTCATTGCATAGTCATTTTTCAGTAAACTGTGCCCTTATCTCTGAGTTCCAGACAAGGTGTTATAAACAGACAATGTATATCTCTTTAGGCCTAGTTCAACTAAAGCTTACAATTATCTGCATTCCGTCTTCCACCAATTGCAGAACCTCTGAGAGAAGGCAAAGTCCCTGGGACGGGGCTGTCTAATGGAAATGTTGCAGGTAAGCCAGGTACGGTGGTGCATGCCTGCAATCCGAGCACTGGGGATGCTGAAGCAAGAGGCTCTCCACGAGTTCCAGGCCTTCCTGGGCTACATAGTGAATTCAAGGACAATCTGAACTACATAGCAAGACTTTGTCTCAAAAAAACCAAACCAAAAAATAAATAAATAAATACATAAGAAAAGAAACTAAAAAGGAAATATTGCATGTGAAATTCTAAGTTTTCTTTTGACTGTTGAGTCACAAGAAAGAAAATTTAAGGTAAAATTAATTTTAATAATATACGTTATTTAAACAAACATGTAAAATACTGTCATTTCCACACAATTATTTATAAAAACTATCACTTAAATATGTTACATTATTATTTTTGTACCAACTTTTCAAATCTGCTGTGTACTTCACACTTACAGTACATATCATTTAGAGCAAGCTACATTTCAAAGGCTCAGTAGTCAGACACACGATGGTGATTACCATGTTGGATAGCATGGATCAAGTACATGGGGAAGCTATCATGGGAAGGTGACTGGGCTTCTGAATTCCTTTTTTCCAGGTTATCCTCAAAACACTCCTCTTCAGCTATTATATGATCGGGGCCTAATCTTCTTCTAGTGAGTCTGCTGAGATTTTAAAGTGACTTACCACAATAGGTTATCCTACCTATCACATTTCTAATACATAAATATGCATGCATGACACAGTGAGATAGTTTTTATCATTAGATCAATGATATTGACTTAGCACATTGCAGCAGGAGTAAAGGAGACAAGTTCTCTGTGCTTTAAAGTAGTGAATGCACATAGAAAAATGATATTTGAAACAAGAAAAGCTAATACAAAGAGCAAAAGGAAAGACAGAAATGTCAAGAAATAGAAAAATCACTTGCACATAAGTTTTAGTTCAAAACAAATTTATGTGTAAAAGAAAATTTTCTTATAGAAGAACTAATGATTTTACTATGGAAGTTGTAAACTGAGATCATATTGAGATCAGCCTGACACACTGAGTTAATTTTAAATTAAATCTCTGTGTAACAGTGGTCCCCAACCTTTTTGGCACAAGGGATCAGTTTTGTGGAAGACAGTTTTTCCATGGGTCAGGGGAAGGGTGATACAAGAATGATTCAAGCACAATACATTTCTTATGCACCTTATCTCTATTATTGTTACATTATAATATATAATGAAATACACAATTCTTCATAATGCAGAATCAGTGAGAGTCCCGAGCTTGTTTTCTTGCAAATGAACCATTCCATATGGTAGTGATGGGAGACAAGGATATCCAAAGTGCATTGCTTATGTCCAGCCTACTGTGTCATGTTGTTTTAGTTACTATTGTTGCATAAAATTCTGCTTCACAATGATGAGATGCTGGAAATGAAAGCAGGATTTTAGTGCTTTTGTGGCAATCTCAGGATATTCTTCCTTGACTTTAATCCAGAAAGTATGGAGACTTGAAGTTGTCTCAAACATACTTTTAAGGTCACTATCACTTGGACCTCTAGTAGTTGATCCTCTTCTACTACTGACAAAGTTGATTCACCTGTTATAAAATGATTTGCAAATCCATTCCTTCCCAGTCTGGGTGTCATTAGTTATTAAGAAGGAATCTTTGGAAAGCTAAGGTAAATAATCATACACAAGTTGGCAGAAAGGAGTCTTTGAATCAGTATCTTTCAAAACTTTTGCTGTTTGAAACGTCAAAAATCCAAATGTCCACTCATTGTTCCTATGATTTCAATTTAGCTTTGAATGTGTTTTATCTACTGATTTTAATACACTCACCCTTCCCTGAAGGGGCAGATTAAGTTTGTTGAATGAGTTGAATATGTCACAGGAGTAAGCAAGTTTTGCAACTCACTCTGTGTCATAGAGTGCTGCCAGTGGTTACTGTTTTTCTAAATGAAATCTCTGGAACGACTCTTGTAACTCTTATACATTACTCTTGTGAATTATTGGCCAGTAATTTATCCTTGGAAAACCAACTCACTTGTGTAAGAAAAAACGTGCTATGTATCCCTCTCCTCACAGAATTGCACAAATGGATATGAGTTAAGGGCATGTGCTTTATGTGGTTAAGGATTCACAACTGTGGTTAATGTGATTGACAATTTTAATTGCCTTCTGAAAAATATTCAGTTTAGGTGACATTTTTTGCCTAGTTAGCGTCTCACTCTGGATGATACTGTGTGGACTGACATTCAGAAGTGACCTCTTAGACATGAGTAGTGAAATTGGAAAGCTGTCCAGTCCTGGCAGCCACTCGGTGTATATATACATGGGTACAAAATGACCAATTCTGTTTTACTGGCAGGTAGTCATTCAAAGACTTAACCAGTCCTGCAGTAGTGGTTGGCAACAAATGAGTACAAAACATACCCTCATGCACATCTTCTTGAAAAATATGTTGCATAAAACAGACATTGTCTTATTGTCAACATCAGCAGCCTCCTAAGCCTCAGTTGTGTACAACTGACTCGTTAATCTGAACAACTGTGCCTCACAATCCCCTGCTGTTTCATCAATTCATGTAATTATGGTGCTAGCCAAAAGAGGGATAGGTGTTACCCTTTAGTTGCAGCATCTCTTAAAAGTTCACAACAAATGTTATTAGCAGCAAGCAGGATCAACTCTTCACCAATGGTAAACATCTTCTTAGCTTTAGCAATGCAGTTAAGCCACTAAGAATAAAGCTTCCAGTGAACATGCATTTGATGAAGTGGTGATCTTCAATAATTACTTTTGGTTTCTGTGTTCACATGTTTCTCCTTTTGAAAAACTCCGCAAGCTTATCTTTCAATGCAGTGTGCTTGGTCTCTATATGGTAGAACAGTTTTGAGGGTTTCATAGCTCATTGGATGCCACAAAACAGGATTGGAGAATGTGAATCACTTGTTGAAATGAATCCATAATTTAAATAGGACTCATAATATTTTCTTTTAAATGCAGCCTTTGTTGTCGTTGTTACTGTTGCTGTTGTTGTTTTGCTTTTGGCAGTCTCAGAGTCTTCTGCTGTCTCCTCTTTGGATCTTCCCTCCTTTTCAAAGCGCTCCAGTGTCTTTAGCTTTTACTGATTATGGCTAGGGTTAGCTTGTGAGTTTACCAAAGTTCTGACTGAGACAATCACACAGTGCAGAAAAGAGTCATGGACAGAAGAATTAAATTAAATCATAAGGCAGGGGGTCATACACATACTAAAATAAGTGTCAGCCTGCCACCAGATGCAGTTATACAATTTTTTTAAAACTAAAACCTCAATATTCAGGTTGAATTTCGGTATTGGCACTTTTTTTTTTTTTGGCCTATTCTTGTTCTCTTAAAACTATGATACAGAGTTTCAAAACAACTGAACAACTTAAGTACAATAAACTTGCTGGCCACCATAAAGCCTGGCCCCAAAGAGCTGAATTGTCACTTGTCAATTATTGAGTCTACAAGCTATTGATTTATTATGGGCTCTGGGTTATCAAACCTCTCTGCTAATGTCTGTCTGCACATAGAGCCACACTCTTGTGTTAGCATCACCACCTCAGCTCACTTGAAATCATCAGACATGAGATTTTCATAAGTAGTACATAACCTAGATTTATTCTTCTATGAGCATCTACTTAAGCCTGCTGCTGATCTGGCAGGAGCCAGAGATCAAGCAGTCATTCCAGTGATGAGAAACAGCAATAAATATAGATAAATCCTTGCTTGCCTGCCTGCTGATTCCTAGCAGAGCATGGACCCTAACCAGCCTGGGGTTCTGGGGCTGGGAACACCCATCTTATAAGGTGCCTACTGATGTTATTTTGTTAGCAAATAGATTTTTAGTCTATGCATAAAATTGCCTAGAGAAACTATTCAAAATGGATTAAAGTGGCTTAAAGTATCAGTCAATTTGAGGTGATTACAGTGGTTTTGGCAAAAGAAAAGAAAGTAGAGAGTAGGGAGTTTAAGGGAAAATAAAAGGAGTAGGTGGAAGAGTGAGCAACACTTAGAGTGTACCTATTATCTACATTTAGATTAAAAATCTTATTTAGTAATATCACTTTTACTACTACAAAATAGACTTAATGTAGTAAACTAACACACCCAAACTTTCACATGTAATAGGTTCAGCTCTGGAATCAAAGTGCAATTTGATTGTTCTTTTCATTCTCAGAAAACAAAACATTTTGTACTCATAATTTGACATCACTATATAATGTGTCTAAATTTGGACTCAGAGGAACAGTGGAATGGACAGAAACCATAATAACACAAGGAAGAGTGGGTAAAAGGAAAAAAATACAGGAGTGAAGTGTTACTGGAACCAGGGTGATAGTGAATGCACAAAAAGAGGACTTGCACTAGTAGAAGTCAGAGGGTCAAAACTATTTTCTTTGACTAGAGAGGCAATGTATATGTTCACTGGTAGACCATGGGAAAAAAGGAGTCAAGACTAACAATGTTAAGAAGATGAGGGATAATCAAGCAAAACCTCTTTTATTGCTCTTTTTCTCCTGTAAAAACTTGATAGTTTATTTCATAGTCTTAATGTTCATTCAATATTTCATTGGAAATATTGATCCATCGCCAGGTTAGTTGGCCAGTCAAATTTTCTAGCTCTGACACTCTTTAGGACTTATAACAAATACCCCAGGTTTATTTTGGAGCATAAGGTAGGACTTTATTTCTCTGATGTCTTTGAAATTAGCTATGGCTGTTTGGTCAACTTTAGCTAATAAAACATGAAGGAATACAACAAAGAACCTTTAGAAGGCTGCGTGTAATTCACTACATTTCCTTCCCCCACCACAGATATCACAGAAACATGTTAAGATGAAGCTTTCATTAATTTTGATTCCTAAGTAGCAATTCTGAAAAAATTATCCTTGTTCCCTTCATTGAACAATAAGCATAAGCAATAAAGAAATCTACATTACGTTAAGTCACTGAGACCTGGGTTTGTTTGTTACAGGATAAGTAGACGTCTGATAAATAAAATAAATATTTTGAAATCAATTTATCTCACCCATAAGATACAATGATTAGGTAAGGCTAGTTTTTGTTTTATATTTTCAAGGTCAGGTGATTCTTTAAATGAACTATTACTCAGAATATGAAGTATATAATAACAGAGGTACATCAGCCAAAGCAGAAGAGAGTGCACTACCTCTCCAGATTTCCCAGAGGCATTCTTCTAAGCCACTAGAGCATATGCTCTCTATGCATCCTTCAAAATCAAACAAATCAGTTGCCAAGGACAAGTATTACATTATGTGTTAATAGAGATTGAAAGATGAATAAGAAACAACATCTTCTGCCAATAGTCTTAGAATCTAATTTCAAGAAACATAAAACTAGTGCACAAATATATATAAATGCAAGACAAAATAAGTTTAATTAAGCAAAATTTTTCCAAACCTATTTTGATAACTAAACAATTTTGAGGTCATACTATCAAAAGGAAAGAACAACTGGGATGGAGAAAGAAGAAAAGGAAGAAAGGAAAAGATTATATGTATGTTGGTAAACATATATAAAAGCATGTAATGTGTATGTATGCAAGATAGATAACTATACTAGTAATTGCTGTTAGTTTATCAAAAAGAACAGTTTGTGCTGTCATTGTTTGATTGATCATTTTTGTACCTAGTTCTTGTAACCCAAACAACTACTTCTAAGAAAACAATATGCAATATATTAACTAATATTAATTTCCTACTGTTTTTTTGAAATTCTGTGTCATTTCTATCATTTTTTTCTGTTTTTCTTTTTAAAATAAAAAAGCATACACAACTTAATGTATACTCCAATTTTAGTGACAACCAAATTTATTGCTACAAAAGAAAATGACAAAATGACTTACTGCTTTTGCAAGTTTATGTCACAAAAAATTGTATAAGAGAGAAATTTTAAATTTTATTAATAACAGTATACAGAGGCTATTAAAATTATCACACAGGATGCATATTCAGATTAGTGTTTATCAAATAGACAACATGTAACAAGACACTGGGAATGGGGAGTTGGTCGCTGTGTATACTTGTGATGCTTACGTAGGATGTCAGTAACCATTGACCAGTTTTCATGGGTCAAATAATCACTCTGGAAAATTTCAGTAATTATTTGGTGAGGTACAAAGTTCTTAAGGGAATTATTACTACATAAAATTACAAAGCATTTAATGAATATATTCTTTGGGTTTTTTACGCCTTATGAAGAAAAGCACGTATTATCAGCACTTGTCTGTTCCTTATGTTTGGGAAACACTACCATAATGTATCTAGAGCACATAAGCATTCAAAAGAGGATAAAGGAAAAAATAAGAGGGAAAAGTAAAGTCTGATTTTTTTTTCATGAGATGAAGGCTCCTGAACTAGGCATTAAAATGATTATTTTATGACAAATATTTCTAGAATAAAACAGCATTATTTCAACACTGGTAGGAATGGTGGTATTTGATATTTGGTAAAAGACTAGGATGCATGAAATTTAAACACTGTAACAATCTCTACATGACAGTACAGAAGACTCTGGTAAAATAGAGTTTAGGCTCTTTCTACAGGCAATAAGTATAAGCAATAATGAAATCTTCATCATGCTAAGTCACTGAGATGTGGGTTTTTTCCAGAGAAAATAATTGTTGGCTTTCACTTGTCCAAGGCTGAGCATACTGCTTAAGTCTTTCCTAACCTGAAAACCTATAAGCAGCAGGCCAGATTCAACAACAGTAAGGTTTAAATTTATAGCTTCCTGCTTTGAAAGGTATGCAGTGCAGTCTAACACAATCTAAGTCTCTGCTGCTAGACTGTGGAATCATCACTGAGAGACCATTTTCCAGCACAGACTACATTTCCCAGTTATTCTTTCAGATGAGGCCAGAAGAGAATATATTCTCATTAATGAAGTGTGACAGAAATGAGTTGTGTTAATTTAGTCAGTGTGGTGAAGCAGCAGGAAAGTCGCACCCATTACTGAGCAAGGGGCACATTAAACTCCAAATCCCAGCAAAACAATGAAATGTAAGGATTTTACAATTCCAGAAAATCATAAGAATCCTAGTACCATCATTATTAACTAGGAATACCCTCAACAGGCTGCTACAGGAGGGAAGAATGCATTTCCATAGTGAACCATGAAATTTGGAGGCTTATTCATTTCTGAAATTAGTGCTATCCTAATTAATATAGAAACTGCTCCAGGGAACATAGATGCAAAAATCCTCAATAAAATACTGGCAAATACAATACAACAAGTTATCGGGAAGATTATACACCATGATCAAGTGGGATTCATCCCAGGAATGCAAGGATATTTCCACATACTCAAATCAATAAATGTAATACACCATATCAACAGGGACAAGGACAAGAAGCACATGATCATCTCAATAGATGCAGAAAAAGCTTTTGACAAAATCCAACACCCATTCATGATAAAAACCCTACAGAAAATCGGAATAGATGGTCTCTACCTCAACCTGATAAAAGCCATATATCATAAACCAACAGCCAACATCTTACTAAATGGAGAAAAACTGAAAACTTACAACCTAAAATCAGGAACAAGACAAGGATGTCCATTATCACCACTCCTATTCAATATAGTTCTGGAAATATTAGCCAGAGCAATTAGACAAGAGAAAGAAATAAAGGGAATAAGGATAAGAAAGGAAGAAGTAAAATTATCATTATTTGCAGGTGATATGATACTCTACATAGAAGACCCCCAAAAATCAATTAAAAGACTTCTAGATGTAATAACTAAATTCAGTAATGTTGCTGGATACAAGGTCAACACTCAAAAATCAATAGCACTCCTGTACACAAAAAACAAAGTAACTGACAAAGCAATCAGGGAAACCACACCCTTCACTATAACAGCCAAAAAATGAATACTTAGGAATCAATCTAACAAAGGAAGTAAAAATCTATGCAGTGAAAATTACATTACTCTGAAGATGAAAATCAAAGAGGATTTCAGAAAATGGAAAAATACTCCCTGTTCGTGGATAGGAAGAACAAACATCATGAAAATGGCCATTCTCCCAAAATTGTTATACAGATTTAATGCAATCCCAATCAAAATACCACCTGCCTACCTCACAGAGCTGGAGAAAGCATTCCTGAAATTCATCTGGAACCAGAAAAGACCTAAAATAGCAAAGACAATTCTGGGCAACAAAGGGAAGGCAGGAGGCATCACAATCCCCAACTTGAAACTATACTACAAAGCTACTGTGATAAAATCAGCATGGTACTGGAATCAAAACAGACCTGAAGATCAATGGAATAGATTAGAAGATACAGCCACAACTACAAACACACATAGCCACCTCATCTTTGACAAAAGGGCCAAACATATACATTGAAAGAAAGATAGCTTCTTTAACAAATGGTGCTGGAAAAACTGACTTTCTATATGCCAAAAACTAAAATTAGATCCATGTCTATCACCATGCACTAAAATAAAGTCAAAATGGATCAAAGATCTGAATATTAAAACAGAGACACTAAACTTTCTAGAAGAAAAAGTAGGTAAAAATCTTGATGACATAGGAGTAGGCAGAGAGTTCATGAGCAAAAATCAAATTGCATGGGAAACACTTCCCACAATCAAAAACTGGGATCTCATCTTACTAAAAAGGTTTTTCATGTCAAAGGAAATCTCCAACACAGTGAAAAGAAAACCCACGAACTGGGAAAATATCTTAGCCAATTGTCCATCAGACAAAGGACTTCTATCTAAAACATGTAAAGAAATAAAAGAAATCAGGTCCCTAAAATCCAAGGACCCAATCCAAAAATGGGCATCTGAGATGAATACACACTTCTCAGAGAAAGAAATACAAATGGCAAATAAAAAGATGAAAAAATGTTCAACATCAATGATCATTCAGGAAATGCAAATTAAAACAACACTGAGATCCCATCCCACTCCAGAAAGAATGGCCAAGATTAAAAATCAATAAATGCTTGAGGGGCTGTGGGGAAAAGGTAGCTCTTCTCCACTGTTGGTGGGAGTGTAGACTGGTACAACCACTGTGGAAATCAGTGTGGAGATTCCTCTAGAAGCTAGGATTAGAGATCCAATTTGACCCTGCTATCCTGCTTCTGGGCATTTTCCAGAAGAATTGAAAACATCATATCACAATGATATCTGTGCACCCATGTTTATAGCAACCCAATTTGTAATAGCCAGATCTTGGAAACAACCCAAGTGCCCATCAATCAAAGAATAGATAAAGAGATGTGGTATTTTTATACAATGGAGTATTACTCAGCTATCAAGAAAGATTGCATTAAGACTTTTATAAGTAAATGGACATGACTTGAGACCATAGTTATAAGTGAGATAAATCAAGCCCATATATTTAAATACCATATTGTCTTCCTAGTGTAAGAAACTGAAAAAGTATGTATGACCCAAAATCTATAATAAATACTATGTAAGGGTAAAAAAGCAGCTTGAAGAACAAAAGTAATTGAGAAGGGAAAAGGGGAAAAGAGGGAAGGAAAAGGAAAAGATATAAATCTGTATATATGTATATGTAAGATGACTAAAATAAACATACTGCTGAATGTATTAGTTATTGAGAAAGATCGGTTAATACTCATATGATTAGATCAATTTTACATGTCTATATCTGTTAATGTAAACAACCGTGTTGAAGTAACAATATGCAATATTGCAACCATTGTCAAGTTCATTTCATCTTGTTTTGTAAACCTATAATGCTACTGTTG
This sequence comes from Dasyprocta punctata, assembly GCA_004363535.1. Taxonomy (NCBI): domain Eukaryota; kingdom Metazoa; phylum Chordata; class Mammalia; order Rodentia; family Dasyproctidae; genus Dasyprocta; species Dasyprocta punctata. The sequence goes on from RJWM01010874.1 coordinate 13,214, forward strand.
TGGATTTGCTGTTGTCATTTGTTTATCTCTTTTGCTTTTTTTCTTTCTTCTATGTGTCTTTCTTCTCTTAAATTAAAAAAAAAGAAACTGCTCCAGGAAGTTGCCATGTAAAAACCTAAATATTTTACTTTACACTGAATTAACACTGGAGTCATAACTGGCAAGAAGATTGATATCAGATTTTCAACCAGAAGATCCACGTTAGAGGGTAGTAAAATGTTTAGCAAAACTGTTGTCTGTAGTAACATGGTATGTAGACCAAGTAAGTACATTCATCAGAAAAGAAAATGACAAAGTTAAATCAATATATTTTACAACCTAACCTTAGACGTGTCATCCCATTGCTTTCTATATACAGTAAATATTCGTTAGTTAAAGAGGATACCTTCTAAAATTCCCATTGGGTACCTGAAGCTATAGATAGAACCCAACACTATATATATATATATATATAGATAGATAGATAGATAGATAGATAGATAGATATTTCTACCTATAAATACATACCTATGATAAAGTTTAATTTATAAGTCAGGCATAGTAAGAGATTAATAACAATAACTTACTGTAGATCTTACCAAATTTAATATGCATTTCTTCCTTTTATTATGAAACTGAGAACTTCCACATTTTTACTTAAAGAAGCACTTCACTGTTCATCTTTGATATATCTAAATTGCAAGCATCACTGCTTTTATACTTCCAGGCCATTATTAAGTAAATAAGGATTGCTTAACCATAAACACTGCTATAAGGTCACAATGATAGCTCTGATAACTGAGAGGTTTACCCAGGAACTGGTGGTCAGTGTGCATAGACAGCATAGATATGCAGGACTAAGGATAACTTACATTCCATGCAAGATGGAGAGTCAGTGTGAGAATTAACCGTGGTGCTCATCATTCAACTTAACAATTCTAAACTATGTTCTTTTAGAATTTTCCATTTAATATTTTCAGACTTCAACTGACCTCAGGTAACTGAAACAGCAGAAGGCAAAACCACTGATGAAGAAGAATAACTGTATTGCATTCCTATGTTAGTAGGTCCAGAACATGTTCAAGGGATAAAGACAACACAAGGATCTGGGAACTGTGTCATGAACTGCCAAACACAGAGTCTAAGGAAGACTTCAGGAAACAGAGCTCGTATCCCTCTGCCACTAGCTGATCTCAGCGCAATGTCACATAGAAGAAAAGTGCTTGTACAAGAACATAAATGGAAAAAAGATGAAAAGTTATAAGGATATTGAGATCTTTCTATCTTGAGAGAGAAATTTGAAATGATCTTGAGAAATAAGAAGTCTGCTAAGATTTTGCAGATTGAATAGCTAATAAAATCTGCAAGAATGAATAAAAGAAAATAATACACTCAGAAATAAAACAAATTGTCAGCCTTTCATGTGTACTACAAATAGGCTGGAAATAAATGTTGTACACCTGACAGAGGGCAGGCACTGCATGTCCACTTCAGAGCTAATAATACTGTAAGAAGAAGTTGATGGGTAATTCTTGTTGGAGCTCAGAAGGCCTGAATGTTGACATGAATAAAGACAGTAAAGGTCAGGATTAGGAGATGCTATGGCTTCTGTCTAGATGTCACCCCATAGCTTCATGTGATCAAAGTGGGGCTTTACAGAAGTGGCTGGATCTAGATATGTAATGCTGGTTTTAAGGGCATTAGATCACTGATTGGTTTGGCATATTTCTGAGGATTAAGAGCACCCCATACTGGGTATAAGTGTTTGTGGATAGCCTGGATAAGACAAAACAGAGAAAGAAAGGCTCACTATTTGTCCCTTGTTGCTTGGTGCCTTCTGCCTGCCATGAACTGTTTCTCATCTGTGATCCCCCTCTACCATGCCACCCTGCCTTGGAGCCAGCTGAATATGAACTAAAGCTCTACAAACTGTGAGACAAATAAACTTTTCCTCCTTTAACTTTGGGTATTGGGTATTTTGTCTCAGCAATGAGAAAAGTAACTAAGACAAGAGGTTTCACTTGAGAGCAAGGACTCCATTTGTATTTGGACTAGCAGTCATATGGGCTACAAATCTCAAGGCCATGATGGGTGAATCCTATGGAATTCACATCTCACTACCATGTGCTCTGGATACCAAACATGGTGTTACAAGATTTAATGTTTTCCCTGCTGGAATCTGGTCTTGCTTTGGTTTAATTCTTTTTTATCCCCCATTTCTCCTTTTTGGAATAGGAATCTTTACCCTGTCCCCCAGTACTTTGAGATTATGTAACTCATTTTAATTTTCACAGAGATTCATGGCTAAGAGTTTAGCTGAGTCTCAGAAGAGATTGGACTTGAATTTTTGGAAAAAACTTGAACTGTTAAGACTTTGGGGGAGGAATTACTGTGTTATTAGTTTTATGCAAGATAGGTGTATCATTTTAGGTGAAATTATGACCTATTGTCAATTTGGAGATTAAATATGATTTAAGGAAATGTGTTTGGAAGCTGTTAATCAGTGAGTTGTAATAGATAAACTTGATAGTATCAATTTGATTGCCTTTAGGATCAATTTAAGGAATTAGCAGTGCTCACCTCTGGTATGTCTGGGTAGGTTACAGAGAAATGACCTTGGGGTATATGTCTGGGCCCTTGCTGCTTCATCTCTGGTGCTATTCTTTTTGCTTCGTTTCTCCACCACCATGAACTAAGCAGTTTTGTTCCACCATGCCCTTCCTTCATGAAGTTTTGGTCTTGGAGTCAGACCTCTAAAGAATAAATGTGCTTAAAGCTTGAGTCAAATTACACCTTTCCTTCTTTAAGTAATGAATATCAGTTACTGTATCTATTTTAACATAAAAGTTGATTAAAATACTCTTAGTAGCACAAAAGACAAAATTATTTGGAAAAATACACACATTAAAAACTTTCCTTTAAGCATGTGCCAGGAGAAGCAGTTAGTCAGGCCACCACGTGCCCAATGCCATTGGAGGAACCTTCCTACCTGTAGCTAGTACAGGCTGGGAAAAGCAACCAGTGATGCCCCCGTGTCCCTGCCACCATTGTGGAAGCTTCAGTGTAGCCACATGGGTCTGGAGAAACCTGCCCTGCAACACACCATTTCCTCAGGAACCTAGGTTTAGAGAAACTCAGCTGCCTGATCCATTCCCCTGCACCTTGGATGGCCAGCCAATGTGGGGACCCCACAACTGGCTCCTCCATAGAAACCGAGGAAAATGTCAAGATGGGGGAGCAAAATGCAATCTCACACCTCCAGGCCACACAGAACAAGTCCAAGAGACACAGACATAGAAGAAACTAGAAAGCAAACACCTGAAATTTCTGAAATGATAGCAACTGAAGAAAAGAAACAACTCCATGTGGCTGCAGAGGAAATAAGATCAGAAATAATCTCTCAGGTAAAAAAGAAACTACAAACAAAATAAATCAACTGATGAGCCTAGCTAAAGAGATAGATTTTTTAAAAAAATGGAGAGAAACATAGGAAAATTATGGAAACCTCGAGTCAACAATATAGGAAAGAATTAGAATGCATGAAACAGATTCAAAGAAATACCCAGGAAATTAAAAACTACACTTGAGTGAAACTGAAGACAGACTTTCAGACCTTGAAGACATATTTGCAGCTAGTGATAACAAATGAAAAGATCTTTTAAAAATAACAAGGAACAAGAAAATAATAATTCAACAGATGCAAGACAACACAAAGAAAAATAATTTAAGACAGATAGGTGCCAGCAAAAGAGCAGGGGTCAACACAGATGCTATAAAAAGACTTTTTACCAAAGTAATAGCAGAAAACTTTCCAAGCATAGGAAAAGGACCTGACAAACAGATAAGTGAGACAAATACAACTCCAACTGGCCATAACCAAAGTAAATCTACACCAAGACATATAATATTCAAAATCCCAGAAATTCAGCACAATAAAAGAATATTAAAAGCTGTTGGAGAAAAAAACCAGATAACCTATAAAGGAAATTTCATTAGAATCATGGTAGACTTCTCAACACAAACCATCAAATCAAGGAGAGCTTGGAGTTAAGTGTTTCAGGTCCTGAAAGAAAACAACTTTCAACCCAGTTTGATGTACCCTGCAAAACTACCTTTCATTAGTGGAGAAATAAGATACTTCCATTACAAAAACAACTAAAGAAATTCATGACCACCAAACCAACCCTACAAAAAGTACTGAAAGATACTGCAGAAAGAGATAAAAATGACCACAATTCCAAGAACAACAGAAAGAAATCACTAAACAGATCAAGCAACTAAACAGGGGGAAAGTAGTAAACCAACAGCAGTAAAATAACATGACAAATACAAGCCAATACATATCAGTCATAACCACTAATGTAAATGGCCTTAATTCACCAATAAAAAGAAACACAGAGTATATCAAGAAACAAAATCCATCAATATGCTGTATACAAGAAACACAGTTAACTTGAAAAGAAATTAATACACTGAAAATCAAAGGAGAGAAAACAATATTCCTTGCAACAGGAATCCAGCAAAAAGCAGGGGTGGTTTGCCCAACAACTGCAAAATGCATAAGAAAGATATGGTATTTCTTGACTCCCCCAGGCTCCACCCCAGAGAGGTCCAGTAACCTGGTTAGCCTGCCACAAGTCCTGAGAAAAAACCATGCCCCAAGGCTCCACTGCCATTGGGTGAGGGATCAGTGAATTGCCACCACAAACCTCTCCACCACTCCAGAAACGCTGGATCAGAGAAACCCAGGTGCCTATTCCAATCCCCTGCCCCAAGGGACTAGCAGCCAATGCAGGAAACACCAGATATGCAGCAACAGGCTAATTTGGAGAAACCCAGAAAAATGTCAAGACAAAAGAGAAAAATACGATCACAGACCCCCAACCCAACCAGAACTAGTTCAGGAGACCCAGATATACTAGAAATTAGAGGTCACATACTGAAATTTCAACTTAGCTCTTGTATAGTTTGTTTAACTTTACATGCCAATGTCTCATGATCAGGCAGCTATTTTTAAAATAACAAGATTCATTGGTAGCCATTGTTAATTTCCTATTATTTTGTTTTGAACTCCTGTATCATTTTCATTGTTTTGTTTTATTTTGTCTGCTGATCTGGACAGTTATCCTGAAGTTAACAAGATGTATTATGGTAGACATTGCTGAATTCCTAATATCTTGTTTTGAAGTTCTGTAACACTTTCATTGTTTTGTTTTCTTTGGCTTTATTCTGTTTTGTTTGTTTTTAATCTCTTTAAAATAAAAAAACATTTCATTTAAAAAGATACAGAATAGAATCTGAAAAAAGTTTAAGAATATTTTTGCAATTTTATTTTATTTATGTATTTATTTGTATGCATACTCGAATAGGATAAACTATAAAATTTATGTGTAACTATATGTCAAAAACTGTTTGCAATACACATATAAAATAGGAATTTAGAAAGAAAACACTGCGTTATACATGATTTTAGTATTTTTTCTTGGTTGGCGTTACATGAAATGAAAGTAAATATTTTTAACAAAGCTACTTAAGAAACAGTGCAACATACTGTATCATTAAATAAGACATATCACTTGAGTTGTTTTTCCCAATGTCAGTAGAATCAGTAGTATCTATGTACATTACAGTCTCCAAATAGCTTTTGAAAGAAATATATTTCTTCAGGGTAAAGACTCAAGATAAGCATTGGACATTATGTGGTAGCTCTAAAGCATATCAAAGGAAATGGCTTAATTAGAGTCCTCAGAACAGACCTCATTTTTATTACTTTAACCAGTGGTAAAAAAAAATGCTTTCCAGATAAAATGCTGCTCTATCAAATTTATTGTTTTTGTTTTATTCTTTCATGGTGACCTTTAAAAATGGAAAAGTATAGACCAAGGACTTAAATAATGGATAAATTGCCTCCTTTGCATTATTAGCTAATTCCTGAAGCATAACATTTTCCAAAACAAGAAGAAAAAAATGAGCAAAGGAAAAAAAATAGAAATGCAATTCCTTGAACAAATACCTATCACAGAGTCAGATCAAGATAAGTCTTTGTTTTTTTCTGATAAAAATCTTCAACTTTTCATTAGCCTCTTAATAATATACCACAATATTTCTGGAAATCTCAACTCTGGTATTCAGTTAAGAGCATATCAGGGGGTCAGAATGATATGCCCTGGATGCCAGCAATAAGAAAAGGGCTGTCTACAGAAAATCATAAACCAGTAACAAAGCCAACTAAAACTTAGCTTTTCTTTTATTGTTATGTACCAGGAAGTCTAAGCATTGTCTAATAAAATAATCCTCCACAACATGATGGGCTGCTTCCACACATCACTTCCTCTTGGTTTTCAGATGAATCATAAGATGCAAAAGACAACATTAGTGTAAGGAAATACAGATGATAAAAGATGCATGAAATAGAAGCTTGTCAATTATTTCAGGTACTCTACAGGAGCATTAACTCATTCCTGTACATAGAACTTCAAATATTCACAGAGCTAAGGTTTCATACAGAAGCTTTATTTAAGTTTCCCTTTCCAAACCCACCAAGAATAAGAAAATTATATCATCAAGCATTTGTGCAATTGATGAAACAAAAAAATGGTGATAACACACTTCTTTCTTGTTCTTTTCTGTTACAAGCCACACTAAGGCACAAGCAGATCTTGCAGACTGGCTTTCTCTGCAATCTGAAAAACTCTTCGACACCTGGATGATGAGACAAAAACAATCCAAGATTTCTGAAACTTCAGAAACTGAAGCATAACAAAATCACTAGCCAGAAAACAAGAAAAGTGGAAAAGGAGTCATAGTTGTACATTTAGTATATGTCCTTCTGGTCATTGGGACTATATATACAGTAGGCTACCAGTGTTGATAGCTATATTTTATAGAGTTTGTGGGCTAGTTGCATATGGATATATGCGGGCCTCATTGTTTTCCAATATATTTTCTAATCCACCCCTGTGGAACCATGTGGGTAGACAGGTGTTAGGGTTAAAAATTCATATGGCATGTGATAGGATTTTGGTGAGGAAATGGAGCAGAAGGGATGGACATTTTAACAGCTTGTGAGGTTTTAGAAGTGAAAAGGGAAGGGGGGAGAAGTACCATGTCTATTGGAAAAATTCACTGAAATATACAATTGTGCATACTGAGGAATCAAAAAGTCCTAGTCTAAACTTACGGAAGAAATAAGAAATCAAAAATATTTTGTAGAACTAAGAGACTATGAAAAATGGGTATTATTCTCCATGGAATTATTTAATTAGTTCAGGGACAGATTAGGTCTGTTATTAATCAGTAAATTGATGTGGGACAGAGAATGAAGGAAGGCAACAAGCTCCTGTTGTAATCCATTTTTAAGAGCCTCTCTGCATCTACTGATTTATTCAACAAACATTTTTTTCAGTCTTGATATGGGCAAACATCCTGCTAGCAACTGTGGAGGATATAAACAGGTTTTGTTTTGTGTTTTTTTTTTCTTTAACAGTCTGCCCTCATTTAAGTTATAAATGGGAAACAGTAAAATAACTAAACTAATTAAACTTTTTGCAGTCATACTACACATCCAATACCTTGGTAGGTTTCCCTATGAGTTGTTTGTAATTCTAGCAATGATGACAGTCAGGCAGATAAGTAAATTTCTGTTGTAGGAAATCAAGGCTCAAGGAGTCTCATACCTCACAGAGATTATTAGATAATGAAATTCAGAATTGAACCTTAATCTCTTTGCATTTTAGTATCTGAATAGCAACAAAAGAGAGAAGCAGCAATATCATAGTACAAAATAGTCAGAAGTGCAAGAAAAAAATAAATGTGTATTTTCAATCAGTTGTCTCTGTATTCTTGCATCTCTTTCAATACTTTTATTGATATCACCTTTTATTTTATCATGTATTCAACAATTTAACGAATACTGAATTTTATTATGCTATTATAGCTCATTATAGGCAATACTATATGTATATTATACCAGTTATGCTACACTATATTGCATTATATATGGTTATATATCATATTGAATATTACATACTACATTAGAATACCACTTACTGATATTATGCTAGGGTTGAAAGGCAGAAATTAATAAAAACAATTTACATGCCACCATAGTACTTTGGTTCTGAATTGGGAGTTGGACAGCCAATAATAAAAAAAATGCAGTACAATGACAGGTAGTAGTAAGTGATATGAAGAAATAAAGGCAAAACCAGGCATGGTGGTGCATTCCTATAATCCCAGCACTTGGTGAGGCAAAGGCAAGAGATCACAAGTTTGACCTCAACCTGAGCAACTTAGCTTCTTGGAAAAACCCAGACTCAAAATTTAAAAAGGATTGAGGGAGGAGTAAGGAAATAGCTTAATGCAAAGGACCCAGATTCATCTCCAGTATTGAGGAATAAACAGAAAGGAAGGGAGGAAGGAAGGAAGGGAAGAAAAGGAGAGAGAAAAATGAAGGAACGAAGGCAGGAAGGCAGGAAGGCAGGAAGGAAGGGAGGGAGGGAGGAAGGAAGGAAGGAAGGAAGGAAGGAAGGAAGGAAGGAAGGAAGAAAGGGAGACAAGAAAGGGAGAGAGAAAAAGGAAGGAAGGAAGGAAGGAAGGAAGGAAGGAAGGAAGGAAGGAAGGAAAGCAGGAAGGAAGGGAGGAAGAAGGGAGGGAGGAAGGAAGGAAAGAAGGAAGAGAAATATTGGTGGTAATCTGGACTAACATCAAGTTTCAGGAGAGGCTTCCCAAAACCATTGGAGTTACTGCAGTGGAGTGAAACATGCAAATACCTGGAGATAGACCCTCAGAATCAAGGGCAACATGGATTTATAGGCCATGAAGGTGGACAAAAGTATATATATTTGGATAATTTAGGGACTAGCAAGGGGATCAGTGTGTGTGTGTGTGTGTATGCACGTGTGTGTGTGTGTCTGAAGCAGAATCAGGGATGGAAAGAGTGGCAGAACATGAAGTCAGAGATGGAGTCAGCTTGTGCATAGATAAGACAGTGTAGGCTCTGGTAGGTTATGGCAATCTTAATCTTACTGAGCATGACTGAAAGGTAAAGGAGGATTATGAGAATGAACATAATAGAAAGCACAAGAATCACCCAGCTTGCTGCATGGAGACCAGTCTCTAGAGAAGACAAAACCAGAGGTAAGGACTACTTAGGAGATCATTTAACTTCAGGGGAAAAAAAGTCTTTCAGCACATAACAGTAGGTCATAAGCATCTACATGAGAAAAAATGTGGATCAACTTAATTCACACAATACACAAATTTTTTGAGGAGGCTTATAAACTTAAATGTGAACAGTAAAAATAAAAAGCTCTAGGAGAAAAACTTAAGAGAATACATTTATAATCTTGAAATAGTCAAATATTTCTTAAAATGAACACAAAAACCAGTAATAAATTGACAAAATTGGCTTCATTATAATAAATGTTTATCAAAAAGAAAAATTAACGTAGTATAAAGACAAGTCTTACTGATGGATGTGAGATAGATGGATAGATGATAGATAGATAGATAGATAGATAGATAGATAGATAGATAGATGAATTTAGTTATATAGACACTTCTCAGTGGGTATGTGAGTTGTTTCCACTCTTTTGCTGTAGCAAACAACACTATAATGAATAGTTACTTTCTTGTTTGTTCATAATGCTAGTATGTCTGTAGCATAAATTTATAGATGAGATTTCTTTCTCATCAGGTTAATACTTATAAAATTTTACATTTTCTCCAGTGATGTTTGACAGTGATTCTTTCATTATTTTCAACATAGTGTGTTCTCTGATTGAGGGTATAGTTAACCTGTTGGGTTTTTAATTTATATTTGATTAACAACATTGTTTCTTTTCATAAATTTGGGAGCCACCTACATTTTTATGTTTTGTTGTTGACTTTCATAAATTTTTACAACTATTTTTATATCAGAAATTGCCCCTTGTGTATAGTATAAGGTGCAAATATGTATGCCTCCTTTTGGTTTCAGACACTTGATTTTTTTTTTGCAATGCAAAACATTTTTGTGTGTATCTGCACAAATGTAACAGTAATTTCTCTTAATGCCCCGAGATTTTAAATTGTCATCTAAGAAAGTTGTCTCCAAACTACTTAATACACAAACTCAGTAAGCTTTTCTTTCACAGCTTGTGTCATTTAGCTTTTCACTTTTACATTTGATGTTCACCCATTTCCACCATTAAACACCAATAAACACCAATGTCACTTGTTTTAATTATTGAGATTTATATAATACTTAATGTCTGGTAACTTTTTTATTCTTCCTTGTAATGCCTTGCTCTTGTGACTTTATGAGATACTCTTACCTATGTACTCTCACAAATAAAGTTTATGTTGGTGTGTCTACTAAAGTAAGAAGGTAAATACAATAAAACCATGTACGGAAAGCAGTTGCTTTTATAAGTTAAGGAGAAAGGATGGTCTGCAGATGTTGAGTCTTCTTACGCAGGAGGAAGGGATATCTTTCTACCTCTTCAAGTCACTTTTTAGATCTTTGAGGAATATTTGATAGTTTTCTGTAACATTTGTTACCTATTTACTGTTAAATTTGTGCATAGACATTTTGTTTTTGCTGTTGTAAATGGAGTCTATTTTCCTACTATTCCACTAACTAGAGTTTGTTTGAATATATGAAAGATTTGGCTTCTAGGGCCAGGGGCAAGTGCATGGTCGTGAGTTCAATCTCCGGTACCAAAACACACACACACACACACACACACACACACACACACACACACACAAACTAAAACAAAGAATTGGCTTCTAAATAGTTTTTTTAATCTATTTCATTAAAGCATCTTATGGCCTGTAGTAAGGTTTTTCTCCTTCTTTTTGCTTTCCTAGGTAGGTCTCATTCATCTGCAAAAATCACATTCATCTGCACTTTCACTCGCTTTTTAGAATTTCATATCTTGCAGCTCATACAAACACAAAAACCTGAAATTTGAGAGTACGTAGAAGAAAAATAGTATAAGCAAGTATCTTTCTTACAAGAGATCTTTTGCCTAGAGCACAAAACCCAAGACTACTAAGGGTCAGATTCATTGTGCATTTTTTAGAATTGTAAGCCTAATAGGCAGTTCTAAGCCAAATAAGGAATAAAGAAAACTTAGGTGTTGGAGGCGAGGACTTCAGGAAAATTGAGCTGTGAAGCAGGAAGAGCCAGAGAAATGGAATATTGTGATCAAAACCTCTCCTGCAGTATGCTCCACCCTGATAGAAATAGTAATGATCTATGTTATAAACATCCTCAAGTGAGCAGGAGCCTGGGGTAAGGGCTGTAACTGTTCTTTCCTGTTCATTACCTCTAAGAAACAGGAAAAAACTAAAGCCAAAGTTGGAAAGATTAGGGAAATGAGCAGAGCCCTCAAGTCAGTTGCTAAGGAACAGAAACTGCAAAGGGAAACAAGGGTGAAGGTTTGGATGGTATTTCATATTCAAAAACCATGACTGATAGAAGCACCAACTGTGGTGGATAGTGAAAAGAGTGGAAAAGAAATTTAATCATGCAGCAGATGAACTAATTTAAAGAATGTATATTGTCAAGGAAAAAAAAGCAAAGTCTAAAACTGACAAACAGCCTTATTGCTCAATGCTGAGGCCTAGGCAATTCATGCAGCACTGGTGGGGACCCTCAAACAAGGGAGTAGCTAATGCATTGCAGCTTCTAGAACAGAAATACCTTTCCACTTACTTTATTTATGGTCATGGAAAACAGTGCAGGAGGTAGAACTTTTGACTTGGTTCCTCAGGAGCGTGTCTCCTCTGCCCATGTAAAGATTCCTTGTCCTTTCAAACCAAGAGACTTCAAGACTGTTAAATTTATACTTCATACAACGTCCAACTATGTGGAGCCATATCTGGGTCCAGCCTCAATGAAAACATGTCATGTTGGAGATAGGTGCAATGGGTAGAAGTGACACCCACTGGGCAATAGTGAATGTATTTTTTGTTGCAACTTAGATGGTCCCTAAAAATCATCAATCAGGAAAACACACATGTGACTCTGTATGTGTGTCCATGTATGACAGTGATTTTAGAAACAAATATATCAAATACAGAGGAATGCTATTTTTACCTGTGTAGCATTTCTTGTCTTCTTCTGCAAACTTCCATTTTACAATGGAGAACCCACCACGAGTTGTTCAGATAGGACTATCTCTCCTTTTTGCTAGCTTTGGTTTTGACTGCTGAGATTATAATACTGAACAGAATAGATCACAATATCTGGTCTTTAGGAGTTCTTATTCAAGTCATTATAAAGGGACTGTGAACAGAAAAATAAACACACATAAAATAATAAATGCTAAAAATATGGAAGTATGAGGGTGATTGAAATACATTATGAGCTAATAAATGCTTTCAAAGTAACAATAACTATATGCTATATACACCAGATTCGAATATTTTGAAATTCAGGGGAACTGAAAACTACAATTAACCCAGAGTAATTTAGAAAAAATGTTTCCTTCCTCTTTAGCATAAGGTTATTAAAGTTTTCACCATGTAAAGTTCTATCTAGACAATACCAAAAATATTTTGAAGCTGATTTAACATAAGCACCAATTTGCTTTTTACTTCATTTGTGAGAAATTGAAGAGATTCACACATATTCTAAAACTTGCTTTTCTTTGTGTAGAGCTGTCAAAGCAGAATCAGTAACTTTTAAGTATTTTAAACCCATCTCTGCAGACTATTTCTACTTTTTCAGAAATATACCATTTGTGCGTAATCATTTGGCTCCAAACCATGTGCAGAGGAAACAATAGAAGGAAAGGTTTGCCATGTAATCACTTTTAAAGAACATATTTTAAGCAATATTCACAGAAATTCATGAAGCTTTGAGAAGAAACAAAAAAGACTGTATCTCATCAGCTTAGCCATACCAAATAAGAAAACTCATGCATTAAACATCGCAAATGGAAGTAATACAGCTTTAGTTCAATCTGTAATTTGTGAGCTATCACAGAGATTCTGGCTTGGCACCACTCAGAAATGTTCACTGAATGTCACTGTAAAGGTTTGAGAGGACTCTCCAAGGACCAATTAAAGGAATGGAGAAATAGGGAAGATTGTTCACCAGTAAGAAAAAGCAAGAAGAATGCCACAAGATGGATGTGGTTTTCCAATTTTCTTGTTTTGTTTTTTTGTTTCCTGTGAATAGGAAAGCTCAAGCCAAAAATAAATAATAATAAACATCTCATCTAGTTATTTATCATCATTAAGAAGGGATTTGTGTTCTCCATTCTGGCCTTTTCCTCTCTAAATCCCAGTAGTCCACTGTCTTAGTTACTTTTTTCATTGCTGGGACAAAATATTTGACCCCCAAAGTTAAAGGAGGAAAGGTTTATTTAGCTCACAGTTTGCAGAGGTTATAGCCCATAATTGGCTGGCTCCAAGGCAGGGTGGCATAGCAGACAGGTATCACAGAGAAGAAACAGTTTATGGCAGGCAGAAGGTAGCAAAGCAAGCAAGGGAGCAACTACAGCTCTTTCTATTCCTTATATCTTGTCCAGGCTACTTAGGGAAGATAGCACTCATATTCTTAATCCCGATTCCCTTGAGCCTAGCATTGCATCTTGAATCAGTCTCAGCATCAGACACTCCAGATCCAACCACCTCTGAAAAAATCCTACCTATGACTGCATGAGGCTTTGAGGAGACATCGAGACACAAGCCATAATACCCTCCATCCCAAAACTGAGTAGTCTACATTATTACTGCCACTGAACCCTGTCTCAATTTATATACATTTAAGTGTGTATAAGAGTGTGTGCATTCATATTTCCAACTTCTGCTCATTTCATGTCTTTAACAAGTAGTATGTGAATCAAGAACTAGAAATCAAAAATTCCTATGCAAGCACACAAACAAAATTTTGGTTAAGAACTATTTTTTATCAATTTAAGATTATTACATATCATTAATTTTTGTTTTAGGTATTGTATACTATGCATAGAACTTTGTTTTTAAAACAATTCAGGGCATATACTAGACACTCAAATATTGATTCACTAATTAACCTGCTAACAAGACTAGTTGGACTGTATGTTTTTGCAATGTGCTTTAGAAAAAAAAAGTCTTTCCTTTATTCTATATATATTGTTTAACCAAACCTAATCAGTATTAAATCTTTTCAGATATTTTAAGGAGAAAACTACTGACTGAGTACACTAACAATAGTGCTTCTTTTCACTGAATTAGTTCTCTATGTCTATGTCTGACCTAAGTAGGAGAAAACTATAAAAGGAAAGACTGAATAGGTATACAAGCAGATTCTCTGCCTTAGGCCTTAGATTTTAATTTTTTCAAAGCTCAGAAGTTTCCTCCTTCTATATTCTACTATACTGTATGTAATTTTTGATGATAGTAGCAAATCTTCATCAATTACTATGCTATAGTAAGAAAAGGCAGATCTTTGGGGAAGATTTAAATTTCTCATAGTGATTCTATGCTGAAAGATCACCTATTTTTCATTATTTTGTCTTTTTCTCAGTCCAGTATTGCTGTATTCCTTTTCAGACATAATCGTGAAGATAAAACAGAGCAATTTCTGCTCTTACACTAAGGAAGGGTAGGAAAAATTATGAAATAGAAAAGTCGAGGTCATGTCCATTTGGATTACCAAGTAGGAATTTCTCCAGAGCCTTGAGTTGAGTGAAGTCCAGGTCTGGAGGTGGTGGAAGGTGAAGCCAAAAATTCAGCCCTCCTTCACGGATATAATTAAAAGAACTGCATCATGAGTCCATAATTCTAACAAATCTCCCTAAAGCAAATTCTTCAAGGTCATTTAAAATACCAGAGATATACTTCACACTGATGTCCCCAGTATCAAAATGAACAAACTATTCCCTGATCTTTTTTAATTTTTAATTTTACTTTACTATAGCCAATTGAGATACAAAAAACTGAGCCCCACTCAGTAAAAAGTAAGTCATAAACAAACTGTATATCACCACTATAGAAATTAACAGAATTTTTTCATTTGTTTGTAGATCCCCTCATACTCAGTAAACCATGAGCTCTTTCGGGAAGATAAATACTGTGTCTTAGTTGTTTTCATTTCCACAGTATGCAGCATTTAGAATGAAAGCATATTAATTTTCATAATTTAATACTTAACCTGAAAATTTTACTTAAACTGGAGAAAAGTATGAAGAAGAGAGGCATGCTGACTGAACCATGGTTTATCATAAAAAATTACCCCTTGGTAGTTACATTCTATTCCCCTGGTTCATTCAGTGCAAACTCACAGATGTCTATTTCATACTTCTTTTTCCATCTTCCTCCTTCACACTTTCTTCATAGGCTATCATATGTGCTCCTGTCTAGACAGATTATGTCTACCTCCTGCCATTAAAGATGAACTTCCTGTACTGCTAATATGGTTTATACATTGTGTCAACTTGAGAAGTCTAGAAGCTTAATTAAGTAACTTACTAGCTCTACATCCTTGGGTGTAGGGCACAAGCAGTTACCTGTTCATTGTGTCAATTTGAGAAGGTCAGAAGTTTAACTGAGAGATTCAGCAGGGAGCCAGGATTCTTACTTTGCAAATATCCTCATCCTGTGCAAAGGAAGGCAAGGATATTTGTGAAGCTACACCCACCCTGGAGGGAGGGGCTGTCCTGTGTACAATATAAGGGAGGAGAAGAGGCTTACTCTTCCCACTTTGACTCTGGCTGCTTTTGCTCTGGCTGCTGCCTTGAAGTGTTGCTTTGATGTAATGCCACCCTGCCTTGGAGCCAGCTGATCATGGACTGAAACCTCCAAAAACTGTAAGATAAATAAACCTTTCCTTCCGTAGTTTTGTGTGTCAAGTGTTTTGTCTCAGCAACAAGTGAAAAGTAACTAAGACAACTGCTAGGTAAATCGACCTGATCCCTACTACAACAGATCCCATTCTTTCACACTAGCACAAGAAAAATTGTTACTGCAGAATTCTCCTCAGTTTCTATGGAATCATGATGTTCTTTCCATGAACAGTATCATTTCCATCAGCATACAAACCTGTGATCATTTCTCTCATCTTAAAAAGAAAAAGAAAACTCTCTCCTGCCTCTACTTCTGCTTCTAACTACTGTTTTATTTCATTTCTTGAATCCATGCCACTGAGGCTCCCACTTTTACACCAAATCTGCTCTTGGCAGAGTCACCCATGACTTCCCTTTTGCTAAATTATGGTCTCAATTTCCAGTCTTCACACTATTTGATCTGTCAGTCATATGTGACCAGATTAATCATTCCTTCTCTCAAAAGATGCTTTCTTCACTTGTTTTGCAAAATGCCACACTCTTCCAGTTGTCCTCCTTTCTTACTGTAATCCTTCTCATCCAGTGTCTGAGCCTTTCCACATCTGCCTAACTTCTAAAGAATGGGGGCACCCAGGTTATAGGCTTTGGTAATTTCTTCTGTCTATTTCTGCTATCCAAGCCAGGTCCTTGGGTTTTAAAACATCAACATGATAATAGTTCCCTAATGTATAATAAATTTTTACTTTGAGGACCAATTTACCACCAAATAATCAAACTTATATATTCAATTCTTTACTCAGTCTGATGGGCTTCTCAAACTCAACAGCTCCTAAAATTAAAGTTATACTTCTTCCTCAGTCTGTTCTTTCAAGGCTTGCCACCATGGATAATTTTTCCTTCTCAATTCCAATGGCTCAAGCCAAAACTTTGGAGAAATTCTTTGTCTCTCTTGTTCACATTCCAATTTGAAATCAAATGCTATAAAAAAATCTATAAAGTATACCCATATTTCAACCAATTTTTACCACTTTCCACTCTTGCTATTCTGGCCCCATTCCACATTATCTCTTACATAACTATTGTGATAATCTCTTACCTTCTTTTGCCCTTGCTTACCTCAATAAAATTCTCCACTGGAAAGCCAGAATGATCTTATTATGTCAAATTAGGTCAAAATCCTGAAATTCTTTTTCATTTCAAACAAATGAAAAGCTCGCTCTCTCTCTCTCTCTCTCTCTCTCTCTCTGTCTCTCTCTCTGTCTCTCTCTCTGTCTCTCTCTCTCTCTCTCTCTCACACACACATATTCACAGCCTGACCAAATTTACCAAGCTCTTTAAAATATTTCTGTACTACTATATTCCCCTTGGCATTTTCCCTCGAACTACAATGATCCCTTGCTGCTCCTCTCCCAGTTGATTCTCTCTCTCTCTCTCTCTCTCTCTCTCTCTCTCTCCCACTAGGTATTACTCAAATGTCTACTAAATGACATCTACTTTATTCTGCCTATAGTATAAAATTTCAGCCCCTTTCCTTTAATCTTCTGCAGTCTCTATCCCATTTTCTGGAACATGGTAAGCTTTACTTAATTTTTTTAATGGATGAGCTATTGAAAAAAAAAAGAAATAGCAGTAACAAAAATTTTAGGATAATTTTTTGGAAATGATGAGTTTGGTGGCTCATGTCTATAAATCTAGGCACTTAGGAGGCTGAGGCAAGAGGATCGTAAATTTGAGTCCAGCCTGAGCAACTTAGGAAAAACTTGTCTCAAAATAAAATAATAAAAAGAACATAAACTGGGGATGTCACTCAGTGGTAAAACACTTGTCTGGTATACATGAGGCCCTGAGTTCTATCCCCAATACTGGAAAAAGTGAAATTTATTTTCAATTCTCCAAGATTTGGAAGTATTATCCAAAGGAATCCTGTAAAGATTTTTTAATTAATAGCCAAGTTATTTGTAATTAGCATCTAATTCTTTTGGAAACAATTGGATGTTGTTAATACACTTAAAACAATTTGTAAAACTTCTCTAAAAGAGAAGTATTAGCAGGTCACAATATTATAATATCAATGACTATTTTTATTGTAGCCTTAAGCATGAATTTACTCTTTTCTCAAAGAAGACCTAGGAAAGCAAGAAGCAATTTTAATTTAATTTGAGTTTGGTCTTCAACAAATAAAATATATGAAACTTACCTAATACCTACACAGTGTGGAGATAGTAGATAGAAGCTCCCTTCTTCTGGTATATATAGATTTTTATTAGACTTTTATGATCTACTATCTAAAGTATTTCTCACATTACATTCATAGTATTTTTCTAAACACTTTAAAATGTTTACCCAATTATATAACATTTTCCATATAAGGATTTGCTCTCTAACTGAAATTAAAGTTAGAACATTTAAATATATTTTACTATTTCTTAATTAAGATTTGCTAGATACCGCCTTCCTTAATTGTCATACGTAATTACTACCCCACATACTTAACATTTTAAATATGAGGAGTGTAAAAGTAAAAATCATGAACTAAACAAAAGTTGGATTTAATTTTTAAACCGCATCCTGAATGTTAAGGAGTGAGTGACATCAGTAACTTGGTTAGTAGTGTCTTATCATATAATGTAAGAAAACCTTAAATGAAAGGAAATACCATCATTACTTTTGAGGGAAAAAGATGTTTAGGTATCTTCTGATGATTTCTTAGCCTGGAGGGAAGCTTCTGAATGTAAGCTGCTGGAAATACAGTGGAGAACTGAAACTCAGCAAAGTCTGGAGAGACTTAGGAAAACAAAGAAAGCCTTTTTTTTTTTTTAAAGGAGCTATGAAATTAGTTCCTAATCCAGAGGGTCAAACTCTCTTGGTTTCAAATGAGCTCTTGAAGTGCAGTTAAGCTGCTCAAAACACAGGTTGCTGATTGAAATTTTAGGAAAGCAGAAAGTTACATGCCATTTCTGTTTGTTTTTGTGATTTGCCCTTTCTCTGGACAATATATTAACTTTCTTTTAAAGATATAGCTGAACTATTGTTTCCTAGACCACCTTCCATTTACCCATCAAAGCACCCTCCCTCCTTTTCAGAGTATTATCCAGGGGTGCATACAGCTACATAAGAAGGATATAAGGTCGATAGTCACAGTCAGAAATTAGCCACAGTTAGAAACTTCAGAGCAGCTATCCAGTGTCTTGACTTTCTAATCTTTGAAAGTCTCCCTAGACAGAAAGGAAAGGGAGAAGCATGTCCTTTTAGTTCCCACAGAGTCTCCCTCTCTAGTTAGCCATAAACCTGAGTAACAGGAACAGTGATCCAAAGCCTCTGCCTCTTCTGGCAAAAGAAATCCACACAAACGTGCTTTCATGTAACTGCACAAGAGTCAAAATTGTATCTATAAAACTTCTGTTCCCACCAAACCCAATCCTCAATGAAACTGACACTCATACTAAGAACTATGTTGAAAATCATTTGTCCAAACTCCAGAGTATGGCCCTTTCTGATACAAAGAGCATAATTTCTTCTTTTTCCTTGCTTTATATACCTGAGCATTTGTATTAATGAATGTAGTAAAGGCCTTGAACTGGATCTCTAGACTCCATCTGATTATAAGCTCCCAGAAAAGTGCCAACACTATCCTTGTATTTTAATATAAGGGTATAAAACTTTCTGAAAAATATAAAATATTAAACTGGTATGGTGGCATGCACCTGTAGTCTCAAAGCTCAGTAGGCTGAGGTGGGAGGATCACTTGACCAGCCTTGGCAACAAAATGAAATCATAATTTAAAAAACAATAATACACATATTATGTATGGAATAACTTGAAAGTCACACACCTGAAATTTCTGAAATGTTAGCAACTGAAGTAAAGAAACAAATTCATGAGTCATAAAAGTAATCAAATCAGAAATACATCTCAGGTAAAAGAAGAAATCACAAACAGAATGAAAGAATTGTTGAGCATATTTAAAGAAAACATAGATTAAAAAAGAGGAGCATAGGAAAATGGAAACCTTGAATGAACAATATAGGAAGGAATCATAATCCATGAAACAGATTCAAAGAGATATCCAGGAAATTAAAACCTCCACTGAAAGCTGGAAAATCTGCTTGAAAGAAACTTTCAGACCTTGAAGACTGCAGCTAACAATCATGAAAGCAAAGGTATCTTAAAAATAACAAGGAAAAAGGAAATAATAATTCAATAGCTGCAAGACAACACAAAGAAAAATAATTTTAGACTGATAGTTAGCAAAAAAGCAGGGGTCAACAAAAATGACATAAAAAGACTATTTACAGAAGTAATAACAGATAACTTCCCAAGTATGGGAAAAGAACCTGACAAACAGATAAATGAGGCATATACAACTCCAACTGGCCATAACCAAATAAATCCACACCCAGACGTATAATATTCGAAATCCTAGAAATTCAGTTCAAGAACAGAATGTTAAAAGTTGTTAGAGAAATGAAATAGATCCAGCCTATAAAGGAAATTCCATCAGAATCATGGCAGACTTCTCAACACAAACCATCAAGTCAAGAAGAGCTTGGGGTGAAGTGCTTCAAGTCCTGAAAGAAAGCACCTTCCAATCCAGATTGATGTACCTTGCAAAACTATCTTTCAAAACTAATGGAGAAATAAAGTATTTCCGTGATAAAGAACAATGAAAGAAATTCACGACCAAACCAACCCTATGAGAGTGCTGAAGGATGTTCTAGAGAGATAAAGATGACCATGGTTCCAGGAACAGCAGCAGAGGGGAGTTGTTGAGCAGGGCAGGCAATTGAATGGAGGCGAAAAATGAGGGCCAATGGTAGAAGGATAGCATGGCAGAGATAAGCCAATGTATGCCAGTTGTAACTATTAACGTAGATGGCCTCAATTTACCAATTAAAAAAAAAAACACAGGGAGAGTGGATCAAGAAACAAGATTCATCATTATGTGTGCACACAAGAAACACATTTAACTTGAAAGGAAATTCATCGACTAAAAGTCAAAGGAGAGAAAATAAAGTTCCATGTGACAGGAAATCATAAGAAAGCAAAGGTAGCTTTCCCATCAACTACAAAATGGATAAGTCACAGTATTTTTATACAATGGAAAGCTACTATTGTAAGAAGGATAATCTCAAGGTTCTTTTAAAGGTAAATGGATGCAACTTGAGATCATGCTCATGGATGAAATGGTTCAGACTCATATGGGTGAACATTGTGTTGTCTCCCTAGTATAAAAAACTGAAGGAGTTAGTGGAATCCAAAATGTACAACAGATATTGTGAAAGGGAAAGAGGAATAAATGATTAAAAGGGAAGGTGGTAGCCATTATTAATTTCCTATTATCTTGTTTTGAACTCCTGTATCATTTTCATTGTTTTGTTTGGTTTGGTTTATTCTGTCTTCTTTTGTTTTACTTTATTACGTCTTATATTATGAGCAGCTATTTTGAAGATAACAAGAGGCATTATGATAGCAATTGTTGATTTCCTGCTGCCTTGTTTGGAAGTCTTGTATCACTTTCATTGTTCTGTTTTGACTGACTTTGTGCTGTTTTATTTTTGTTTGGTTTTATTCCCTTAAAATAAAAAAGAAGTGGATGAGGAGCTTCTATAGAAGTTGATGGGAAACACAGTCTAAGTATGAATATGGGTCTGTGTGTGGCAGGGGTCTTTATATATCTTGCTACTTTCTGTTTGCAGATTTTGAAAGGCCAACCTTATCACGATGCAGACTATCTTCAATATTCTCACTGAAGTTAGATAAATCAGATACCTGATCATTTACAGAACAAAATTCTAGCTCCAACCAAATCTATATATTAAATTTTGTTCTGCTTTAATTTGTATGTAATTGTCTTTAATTTGCATATGTAAGTGTGAATCCCTACCTTTTGCCTGTCACAAATTTAGGTGTCTTCTCTTGATTATGTCATGGTTGAAAATTCATAGCCAAGCAGATACATGACCTACTTTATTTACACTTTTATTCTACAACTTAGCTCCAACACCATCACCACCTCTACCACCACCACCACCAAACATGCTCACTGGCCAGCATATACATGCAAATTTCTTTTTAAATGATATTTGTCCTCAGTGTTTCAAAAGGAACTGTAATGTGTGTATGAAGATGCAGCACCTTCGGTATTTGCATTGTCAAGCTAGTAAAACCTGGTTGAAATTTGGGCATCCTGATTGGATGAGGAACTCCACAATTAACTCAGCCCAATTTCATAGAAAATCTACTTTAGAAAGAGTAAAGCATCAATGTTAAAAAGGTGTTTTAAGCCCCGCTATTTCAGAAGATTAGCTGTCCCTTTGGGGAGTCCACAGCCTTAAAGATGGTAGGAACCAAGGTCTTCAGGATCAGAATTCTGAAGGTCTTCCCAAAGACAGTTTGAAACAAAAGTGAGAATGGTACTGAACTTAATACAAAATAAGGATGTGGAGGAAATTCAATAAATGACAAGTAAAGTACCCAAGGAGAATATAATTTCAGAAGGCATCAAGGCTTATACTTTCCTATGAAGTTAAATTAAAAAGGTCAGTTATACTTTTGAACCAAATCATAAAATCTCAAAACCAGGACCTAAAACTTTGCAACCAGAGTATTTGAACGAGATATTTTTAGGATAAATAAGTCACTTTTTTGGTAATAAATTAATGATCCTGATTATACTAAGTAATGACATAAATGAAAAATACAGGGCCAGGGATTTAGCTCAGCAGCATAAGTGCCTGCCTGGCAAGTGCAAGGTCATGAGTTCAATCTCTGGTACAAAAAAAAAAAAAAAAAACAGAGAGAGAGAGAAGCATAGAAAAATAGATTTAAAAGGAATTAAACGATGTCTATAACTAAATAATGAAAATCTGGTTATAAGTTTTAAGTACAAATAAATAATGACAGTGATGTTTTCTTACAAAATACTACTTACATTCCTATGGGTTATAGCACTGTGTGAGTTGTCAGAGAGGTGTTCCCCAACGAGGTGTTTCTACACTGTTGCTATTGTCAAGATCATAGACTCTTGAGTCCTTAACTGTGTTTGAATCCTGGATCCAGCTAAGTGCCTGGTCAAGTTACTTAGCATTTCTAGGTCTTTATCTTCTTACCTCTAAAACAGTGACAGCTCAGCCTACCTCTCAAGGTAATTGTGAACATTAAATAAGATACACCATATAAAGCATTCAGCACAGTGCTTAATAAATAGTTATTGTTCAATTGGTTTTAATAATCTACTAAAACAATGTAAAATAAAAAATTTACTTTAATATAAAACAAACTGATTTGTTCAGCATCTTTTTAATGATTGAATTACATCCTGGAAATTCTTTTTTGTTGTCTTGATGGCTTTTCCCATCTCTATGATCAAGTTTTGCCACAATAATGTTGTATGAAACAATTATTTATTCATACAAGTCACCAAAATTATAAGTACCTATTTATACAAACCAACAAGATTAAGAAGTGATCTTGATTATTAAATTCATAATCTTGGTAGATTACACAAACAAATACTGTTTCATTCACAGAAGTCAAAATTCTGCTGACTTCAGCCAAACTCCATTGGGCTGCTTGGCTCCAAGGTAAAAACTGGGTTAGATTTGCTCCCTGGAGTTCATCATGGGGTCTAGTGGATCAGTAACTGGTAGCCAACTTGTAATACTAGCTAAACTGAATCAGTGTGGTGCTGAGTGTGTATGACCCACTTGAAGACAGTTGCCAGCATAAAAAGGAGACCTGGAGAGGAAAAAGTAGCATTGTAGGTTCTTCTAAATGTTGTTATTTGGAGCTGTTGGTTCTTTTGGAGCTGTTGGTTCAACTGGAGGAGCCTGTCATGCTAGCTTCCCTGATATGAACTTAGCTGTTATCGTCATCAGAGGAACTTGGCACCTTGTCACTGAGAATGACTGCAATTCCCTTTGGGGGAGCTTTGGTCCTTACTCTGAGCATTGCTTCCTAGCTCCCGAGGGGAATATGTGTGCTGTTTAATCTTCAGGAGAAGCTTGTCATGCTGGCTTCCTGAAATGAACTTGGCTGTTGCCATCATCAGAGGAGCTTGGAACCTCATTGTCGCTGAAGATGGCTATGGTACTTTTCGGTGGAGCTCCAGTCCTTACTTTGAGCATTGCTTCCTAACTCTACTAAAGAACACTCAACCTACTGGCACAGATTCTTCATCCTCTGCCACAGACTTTCTGGCTTCCATCTCTCACCTTTGGGCCTTCCCAGTGCAGATTCATGAAATAGACTTGCATGAGTCATTGTCATGGAGTCTAGGCCTTCAGTTGGACTTGAGGGAGGCACTGTCATGAGCTCTAGGTTTTCAGTTGAACACATGTAGGATATGCTATGGGATCCAGGCCTTCAGGTGGATTCTTTAAGTCTTTAGTGTGTGGACAGATTTCTGGCACTTTCTTTGTATTTGATTCCTTGGGTGACCATTATAAATGATACTATAAATTATGTGTCCTGTATGTAATTATTCTCCTTGCAACTCCTGACTACAACATAGGGTGTGGTTGAACATATCAGCTTGTATATTAACAACATATCCTTAGTCCCCTCTCATTGAAAAATATTGGAAACAAGCAAAATCCTCAAGGAGATAAAAAGATAGCAGGGTTTGTATGTCCAGAAGTAAATGCATTGTGAGAACCCTAGCCAATGACATCATTAACTTTGTAAATGAATTGGGAGTTCTAATTCTACTTTAGTGTAAAATCTTCCTCAAAAAACTAAAACTGAAAATTCTTTCAACCCAGCTATTCCTCTTCTAGGTACATTCCCAAAAGAGTTAAAGACATCATATTACAGTAATACATGCATATCTATATTTATAGCAGCATAATTCATAATAGCTAAACCTTGGAAGCAAACTATATGTTCATCAGGAAATGAATGGATAAATAAAATGTGGAATTTACATACAATGAAGTACTACTTTGCCATAAGGAATGATAAACTTGAGTCATTTGTATAAAAATGGATGCACTATAGTATTTAGTGAAATAAATCAAAAACACAAACTTAGATATCACAAATTCTCTTATATAAGAAACCCAAAATATAAATCAAGGGCAAAATAAAAGCTAGAAAAAGAAAAAGTAGAGACATAGCCCTCTCTTAAATGGGAGGGGATCGAGAATTTGAGACAGGGGGAGAGTGAGGGGAAGGAGTTGAAAAAAAGAGATGTGTTATGTACATGCACTAACTTCCCCACAAGGAATGTAAACATTATGTACTGCAAACATCTACTAATAAAAAAAATCAAAAGAATCTGATTATCTTGCAGTTTGTAAGATACCAGCTTTCATCCTCTTTTAAATGTCATTCAACAGGTTCTGTGCTGTACTTTGGATGCAAATGAATTTTTTTAATCAAACCTTTACTAATTCACTTTCCTTCCACAGGACTTTCTCAGAAATAACTTAAGACTGGACTCAGAAAATTATTCCAATGTTGAATAACATATGTAGGAAGCATATTGTCTCTTCAAACAGCAACTCACTTCTGAATCACTATTTAAAAGCTGAGATCCTTGTTACTCTACATAAAAATTTTGACATATAATGTATGTATCTAGGTTGTCATACTTTGGCATTGGCTTAAAATGAAATTTAAAAATTTAAGCATTATCTATCCTCCAAAAATCTTTTTTTGTTACTGTGTGGTCATATGCAAGTTTTTAAGAAGCTGGAGAATATAATTCAAGTTTTACCTTCTCCTGATAGAGAAAAATAATATTAAGTCTTACCCCTTGAGCAAATTAGAAGGGCTAGAAAGAAAATATGTATGGGAGTTTAAGTTCTATTTTGGTCCCAAATTTGTAGGAGCACATGGGTAAAACCCATCTTTACAAATTATTTTAAGTTGAAAAATGAATAAGATTTTGCTTGTATATTGATTTATAATCGGTAAGGTGATAGGTGATAGGTGGAAGGCACTCTTAAGAGGCATACCTAATGAAATATATATTTAAATAGTAAAAATCTTTTTTAGTTTGTGTCTTATACTCTGAGTAACTACTCTGAAGACAATGATATACAGTGTATTGTTACTATCTTATTTTGTTATGAAATTTTCTTTTTTCATAAAAAGCAATAAAATATATAATGTGTACAACTTCAAACAGTATATAGAGTTGGTTTAAGCATTGAATGAAATTTAAAAGCATTATTGATCATGCATGGTCTTTCTAATACTTGATTTCTATGTCTCTATTATGTACAGACACTCACATAAAAGTTACATGATATCATGCATTTACCCTACATCAACATCACCATTTTTTAAAGAACTTATGTTAACATTGATAGATCAATATTACATTTAGAGCTGGAACACTTTTAGTCAGTAACTTTCGCTGCCTTACCCTTAAGACCAATTTTTAAAATCATCTGGATGCATCCATATAATATAAATATACCCATGACATTGATGCAAAAGAGATACTCATCTGAGATTATTATATTTTAATCCCACTTCTGGATTTTAGGAATTCCTCATTCTGTGCAGATGTTGTGAAGAAAAAGAATCTGTATTTCCTTGCGTAGACAAAAAAAAATCTAACAAGCTAGGTACCAGCTTTTTTGACCCCGTTTATAGGTAAGAACTAAGCTTGGCAAATCAGACATAAATGATCCAGATTTCATTCCAGCAAAGCAAAAAGAAGTGTTTTGGAGAATTCATGGTGAAGAAAGTTGAATCAAGATAATATCCAGTGATCAAAAGCAAGGTCAATCTTTTCCTACTAGAATGGTTTTATGGTATATCTGAGGTTCATACTTCTACCCTTTAGATTGCTTGTTCTCCAAGTCAAGCTCTCCAATCTTGATGGGAATTCAGTCTCCTGGCAATTCAATAAGCTACTCAAAATCCTTTTAATAATTTCTTTTTCTGCATAATCAAAGATCAGTTTGTGTTGCTCACAACAAGGAACCATGACTATGCACATCATTCAGTGAATGGTAGACAGGATTTTGTAGGACAGATATAAAAATACAAATATCTAATTGCTGTTTGTGAGAAAAACATGGCACAAATCTAGTCAGAATTGCCTCCATAAAATAATGACTTGTCATCTTAAAATTAAATTAAATTGATAATGGACAGCTTGCATATGTTCCCATACTGCTCCCGTGTGACTGATTCACTGACCAACAGGCAACTTGGCACCTACCTACCTCTTCTATTCAATACAGAGTATAGATTTTAATTAAAATTAATGGATTTACATTTCTAACATTATATTCTATCTGCACACACATGAAGCCCCTACACTATTTACACCTCCCAAATAGACTACAAACATATTGTTTGAAATAAAATATAGAGTATAATTATTGTCATTAGCTTCTTCTGGAAAATAAATCACTCTCCACCCTCCTGTGCTCATCCCTGTCCTAGAAGACTTACTTACAGGCTGTATTCTTTGGGGTTCTTGGTCATATATCTTTCTATTTGGACTTGTCAATGAATAATGATCGTAGCACAATCTTTGGCAGTATCTTTTCATGAGTACAGCTTATGCACTTTTTGTGTAGTTTCTACAAGGTAGGAAAGAAAAATAAGACGGCAACAACACAGGTTGCTGAATATTGTCTTGGTCTTGTCTTCATCTGTTTGACATCAGTTGGATGTTGACCACCTATAAGGAAGGAGGAAGAAAACACCTTGGAAGTACACAATTTCCTTTTAAGTGAATATAAAAACTAAACACATCAACTGCACTCACATTTAACTGAGAAGGACTTGATCACAAGATTGCACCCAGCTAACAGCCCTCAGAGATCTGGGGAATGAGTCACCGGCTGGATAGTCATACATGACACCAAGGTACCTATGAGACAGGGGAAAATGCATATGAAAAATGATTAAGAAAATGGACACAAGGATTTGAAAAAAGTAACACTTAAAGAGAGCCTTGCCTCAGACAACACATGAATGTTGGATTTCTGCCTTCCTATGTGTATGTATCCAATAAGTATGGAAAATTTCTGCCGTGGTACAAAACTCCTATTACTTCCTAAGTTTAATGTGTGCCACCCAGTCATTGAGAGTCATCTGTCTATTTCTCCCTTTTATATTTGCCCCCAGCCCATGTGTAAGGACCAAGAAAATTTGGTTAGAACATATTTATAAACTTTATTAAGTTTATAATTATTTTTCAGTAACTTAGTAAGAAAACTAAAAACAGTGCTTACATTGAAATTGTAAGAAACACTTCACTAACCTAGCTCTCACTTGCAATTTATAATAAAATTAATTCTTTCTTTAAAATAGATTTTATGTTCCAGGCCAGTTTTAAACTTACAGCAAAACTGACTGTAAAGTATACTGTTATAGATGCCCCTTCCCACATACCCAGTTTCTTATGTACTGCATTCCTTACAATTGATGTACAGATTTTGAAACATTAGCACCCACCTTTGTGTGGACAGTTTCCTGAATTTTGATATATCCATAATATCATGGACCCACCATTACAGTATCATGCATAATAGCTTCACTGTCCTAAAAATGACTTCTGTTCCACCTATTTATTCTGCTTCTTTTCTCTGAATTCGTAACAACCATCATTCCTCTCACACCTTTCAAAACTTGTCCTGATGACGTCAAAACTCAGTCTCTAGATCTCTCAAGCTTTGTTTTGTCCAGAATGTTTATATAGTCAGAACCAAACTGTATAAAGTAACACTGGCTTCTTTCATTTTGCCATATTCTTTTTTTTTTTTTTTCTGGCCATAGTTAGGCTTGAACTCAGGGCTTTTGCCCTGAGTTACATCATCAGACAGTCATCTTTTTGTTTTCCCAGACAGAGATTCACTAAGTTGCCAGACTAGGCTTGGATTTCTCAACCTCCTGCCTCAGACTCCCAGAGTAATGAGATTATTAGCATGGACCACCACACCTGGTGCCAATACGTATTTTTCATCAAGTTTTTGGTACATTTTAAATATACATAATGTGTAAATAAGGACTAGACTGTATGCGTTAAGTACCCAAGTTTTTCTTTGTTTACTTTTGGATTTCATTTTTGTTATTTATTCCTTTGTTTACTTATTTATTGAAAAATACAAGTTATATATATTTATGGTGTCCAACATGATGAAATGTGTATACATTGTGGAAAGGCTAAATCAAGTTAACCAGCATGAACATTATCTCAGACAATTATTTGTGGTAAGAACACTTAACAACTACTTTCCTAGAAATGCTCAAGTATATATTACATTGTTATAGTCATCACATTTTACAAAAAACCTCTTTAAACATATTTCTCCTATTTAGCTTAAATTTTTTATACTTTGACAATGATTTCATATGTGAGAGCATATGGTACTTGTCTTTTGTGCCTGGTTTATTTCATTTAATGTAATGTCCTCCATATTTATCCATGAAGTCACAAATGATCAATTCTTTTGAAAAGCTAACTAATATCATTGCATACATTATCATATGTTGCATACATATACCATGTTTTATTTGTCCATTCATTCACTGAGAGACACTTAGATTGGCCCTATGATGACTGTTAGGATAATGCTGAATGAACATGTGGTGCAGATATCTCTGCAGCATACTGATTTCATTTAATTTTAAACATACACAGTAGTAATTTTCCTGGATCATGTAGCAGTTATACTTTTAACTTTTTGAGTACCTCCACACTGCTTCCCATAATGGTCATATATGTCTCAGCTACTTTTCTCACTGCTGGAACAAAATACTTGATACCCAAAATTTAAAAAGTAAAGGTTTACTTTAGTCTGCAGTTTGTGGAGGTTTCAGTACATAGCTGCCTGGCTCCAAGGCAAGGTTGCATGATAGAGAGCCATGGCAGAGGAAAAACAATCTATGCGAGGACAGGCAGAAAGCAGCAGTAGTGGCAAGCCTCCCTTTCCCTGTATACCTCATCCAAACTACAATATTATTGGCTGGTGCCACCCACACCCAGGGAGGGGCTTCTGTCTTCAATAAATCCATCAGCCATAACCAGAAATATACTGAAATCATCAATGGACTAATCAAGAACCATCTAGGATCTAGTCATCTCCCAAAAGTTCTACCTATGAGTGTATGAGGTTTTGGGGCGACATCTAGTTACAAGTTATGGCACCATACTAGTGTATAGTCCCACAAACCATGTTCCTAGTGTACCAAACTCTGCTTTTCTCACATCTTCGCTAGCACTTACTGTCTTCTGTTTTTTAGATAATAACTAGTGTAACAAATGGGAGGTATATCTCATTGTGATTTTAAATGGTATTATCCTTAAAAATATTGACATAAACATTTGCTCATGTATCTTTTAGCTTTCTGTATATTTTCTGAGAAATGTTTATTAAAGCCTTTTGCCTATTTTTTAAGCTGGTTTATTTCCTCTCTTGATATTGATTTCTGTGAGTTCCTTACATACTTGGACGTTAACGTTTAATCAGTTGAGTAGAAAAACAAATCCTTTAGTGTTTGTGATTTATCACTCTATTTCTCAAAGGTTGGTACCTGTGATGCTTATAGGTTGCATGAGGATAGCTGTACAATGGTGAAGATTTGCTTCTGTAGTTAGGACATCAGGTTTGACTGTTAACTCTCCCAAATGAAATTTTAAATCGATCTTTGGACAAATCTCTCTAAAGCTCCATTTTCCCATATTTTTATTTTATTGATAATTATATATTTATTGAAATATATACTAGAAAAATATACCTGCCATTTCAAAACCATGATTTTCTACTTAAGAACAAGTCGAGTAGGAAAGAATTCTAAAGTTTTTCTTTTTTAAAAACAGTAAGTAAAAATGGAAAGGTAGAAAATGGATGTGAAGATGCTATGTTAAGGTAGCAAATTAAACCAAACTTAAAGTGATGATCAACTTACTGTAATAACATAAAAGAAAGAAACAAAATAGACATCAGTTGCCCAATAATTTATCTCCATGGAACATAATTAGAAGATCAGATTCCATACAGGGGACACAAGAACAATTATCTCAGTGCCAAAAGGGAAGTTGAGACTTGATTGCAACAAAAATCAGAAAGGTGCAGTGCATTGACTGTGCACAGTGTCTGGTGTGGAGAGGATAGTTTTCCCCATAAGACCTGCCAGGCAGTCTTGGGATGCCTATGGTGGGCCCTAAAAAATCACACACAGTATCTTGACCAAGAGCTGGACTCTTAAATTTGGTAGGATGGTACTCCAAAAACTGAAATGTTGTTGTTCCAATTACAAGTTGTTCATTTCAGTTTATTCCCAATCAAGTATAATTCTTGAGACTGTTGCATGCTGCTAATAATTTATTATTGTTTCAAAAGAAAGTCAATTTTTGCTAAGTATGGTAGTATACACCTGTAGTCTCAGCGATCTGGGCAGCTTAGGGAGGAGGATTTCAAGTTCAAGGCTACACTGGGTAACTTAGTCAGACACTATCTCAAAATGAACATTACAAAGGGCAGAGCATATGGCTTAGTGTGGAGGCCCTGGGTTCAATCCTCAGTAGTAGAAAGAAGCAAGCAAGGAAGGAAGGAAGGAAGGAAGGAAGGATGGACGGACTAGGAACAAAACATAGGAGAGAGGAGGGAAGGGGAGAGAAAGAGAGTAGAAAATTAACTTATGGCTCAACATCAAGAATATTATCCTTGGAGGAGGGGAGGGGAAAAAAATATTATCCTTGCTGGGTGTAGTGGCATACTCCTGTAATCCCAGCACTCAGGAGGCTGAGGCAGGAGGATTGTTGCAAGTTTGAGACCAGCCTGAGCTACAAAGTGAGCCCAAGGCCAGTCTGAACTGTATAGCAAGACCCTGTCTCAAAAAGACAAAGAAAAAATAGAGAATATTATATTTATTTAGGGAAGACTTTAAATTGTAGAACTGGCCTTAAAACGATCATATACAAACAAAATCCACCAAACTTGATTCTGGCCTCATGCTTTTGGTTTGATGTGTTATGACCCACACTTCTGCCCTAATGTAACTCCCTTATCCAGTTTCCAACTAAGCAGTCCCATGGGATGGTCAGGTTTATGCTTTGAATGTATCTTTTCCTTCCTTAGAGCAAAGAAAATGAGAAGTTCTGGGGGGAAAGGGGGCTTTTCATAAAGAACAAAATATTAGGCATGTTCTAATATGAACATGGGATAAAGAACTACCTATGGAAGAATTTAAACTTTAAATATATGAACAAATCAGTATACTTCTGTAAATACAATTTTTAATGTCACCTATCTGTGCCTGTGTTATAACCAAGTTGTTTTAGGATATCCTTTTCTACCATGTCCCAGAAGATTCCAACCTCTTACATTGTCTGCTCCACATCATGCTTTCTTGCCTTACTTTACCACTTATTATAATCTGCTTGTATTTTCAACTTTTGTCTTATATTTAAACATTATTTACAGAACTAGACTGTGAGCTCTCCAAATACTAAAATTAACACTTTATACACCAAACCACACCTTCCTTCTCTCTGTATTATAGTACTAGGTAAAAATATAATAGATGCTTCATTATTAGTGAATTAATTTGGTCTAATTTCAATCAAATTATTGAAAATTAATATGCTATACTTACATCTGCTAGTAAAAAAATACAAGCAGCAAGTGTAGAATAAATTGAATTTCATACAACTAGTTTCTTCAAATTAAAACAGCAAATATTTTATAATAAATTAACTCGTGACATGATTGAATATTAAAACAGAAATAAAAGTCACTTCTGTATTGAAAAGTAATTATTACCCAGTAATGAAAGAGACTTGATCAGAGTAAAAGTAACAGAAAAGCTATACATTAACAGAGAAAATGAATAAAAGCTATGTAGTTCTGATTATGTTCATTAGTTAAAGGATCCACATTATTTTTTCTTTGCATAGAAATAAAGTAAAATAAACAAAAGAAGAAAACTTCTAACTTAGATAACATGGCATGATAAGACTCCAAATGAAAACTTCAGAAATTCAAATGTTAGAATCATAGACAGTCAGAGCATAAAGAAACTTAAGATGCCCAGTAACAATGTATAGATTTTATGTAGAACATAAAGTCTCTGAAAGAAAGACAATATCTGAGATTTGCCATCATTATGAAAATTGGTGACTAAACCAAGAATAGACAACCCTGCCAACTTGCTTCTGATGCCTATTTTATCACACTAACAGATGTTGGCCCATCTATCGTAAATAATAATATACACTGGATTATTTGTAAATGATGTTACTCTAAATTGGTTTAAAACCTTTTTCTCTTCCAAGGAATGATTCAAATTGTCCATTTATCATTATTTTTCACCACCTGCACAATGTGTTAGTGAAGCATTTATTGTTAACCTGGTTTTTCTAGAGGAAACCTAACCATGCATGTCATACCACAAACAAAGAAAAAATTTTGATTAGCATGAACTCTTTAAAAGACTACTTTCAACAAAAGATGGATTGAATAAACACGTTTATTCAAATACTTCATTTAAAAATAATCTATAAAAAACCACAAATTTCTATTTTTTAAAAAAATGCATTTTTAAGTGAATCAATAGCTTCTTGTTCTTGGTGTTCTGGTCAAAAAAGGCAAAAGATCAATGACAGCTTCTTTCATTAATTTAGGATACATCCAAAGTATGTAAACAATCAATTTTTCTAGACAATATACTATGAGGAAAGTCAGCAAACCACCTGCACAGCATAGGTAATCAATAAATACATATTTAATGAATAAACACATTTTTCTAGATAGTGTTAGGGTTTCGATCCCTTTTCACCTGGGAATGTACTGATCAGTAAGTTATATAGACCATGTACAAAAATAAGTAGATAGACCAAAGAGTAAGTCATCAGAGCCAGGTGCAAAAGCACATTACAGATAATATATGCTCCAGTAGTTCAGTGAAGGAGAAATGCTTAGCGGGAGTGGGGGAGGTGGATTGTTGCTCATAGCTGGACTAGATAGATGCTACTGCTACAAAGGAATTTCTCAGAAGAAAATAATACTTCTGCAATTAAAGCCTTTAAAGAATCTTTGTGTTGTTGTCATGTAGGCAGCTTTTGAATGTAATATGTAGGACAGCCTATTTCTCCCCCCCCCAAAAAAAGTATTTTCCTCATTACCTTAAGATCAAATAAATAATAATAATAATAATAGATGCACCTTGAGGAGGAAAAAGTCACACTTCTACTTATTCTCTTTTTGTGTTTCACCTTAAAAGAAGCTTTGATAGTTTTATACATCAGTCAGCATCCTGCTTTTTTCCATGCTGGTGTGTTAACCTTTTCCCTCTGGACACTTGGGATATTAATATTATCCTCTGTAACAATCAGCAGACGAAATACAGCATTTACGCAAATACTGCAAATTAGATTAAACTGCAGTTCTGATGTAACCCTGTGACATATAGTTTCTTGTGCATTAAGCCAAATGTACAAGCATTTAATGACTAATCCTTTTAGGTATTTTAATGCCCACATGAAGATTTATTGAGGAGAAAGGGAAAGCATATGCGGTTTTCTGTTAGAGCCTGCCTGCGGGCGGAGGATTGAGCAGATTGGCTTTTTTTAATTAATATTTCAGTTCTTTGTGTTTTGGCGGGCAGGCTGCACGTGGCCCTGGTACTGAAGGGACAGCTCCTTTCTCCCAGGCTCTCCGCTGGGGGCTAGCAGTCTACGAGGAAAGAAACAGACCCTGGAGACTGGGAAAGAGAGCAGGGGTGGAGGAGTGAGATCAAGTGCTGAATCCTCCCTCTTTCTTCTACCCCACACAGCCATCGGCTTACCTCCTCCAGAAATTAACCTACTGATCTGTATGGGTAGAATTAGTCATACTAGCAGTCTTCTCAGTTCAGCCACAAAAGGGGAGGGGAAAGCTTGTCAGACCCTCCTCCCTCCCCTGGGCTCACTACAAACAACTTTTCTGATGCTAGAAGGAGATCTTTGAAGATGAGAAAGGCAAGTTCGCCTGCATTTTAGGAATTTTCCTGCAGATGGGAGGGCTTTAACTAATGAAATCTCCAGGATCACACTGTTTTTAATGTTATGAAACTTTGTTGAATAAAGCAATGCGTGTGTGTGTTAAAGAGAAAAATCAATGTGTGTATGTGTGTGTGCATGTGTGTAGCCTGATCAACAACTTAAAACTATCAATGATCTTTAAAAGCTTCTTTTTTTGTATTTAATCCAATTAACATTTTGTTTTCAAACAAAGTTTGAACTTTGTTTTAAAGTTCATCTCAGTAGAAGAAAAAGATACAAGGAACTGTGAGTTATTGGTAACCACACATTGTCTTTAAATCACTATAAATATGAAAATATGATCATAGAAATATTAACTAGAAGCCAGACTTAGTGGCACATGCTTGTAATCCCATGAGGTTGAGGTAGAAAACCTGCAAGTTCTAGGCCAGCATGGACAACTCAGTGAGACTTGGTTTTAAAGTAAAAAATTAAGAGAGCCAAGGATGTAGCTCAGGGGTGAAGCTTCCAAACTTGGTTTCCCAGCACTACAAAAATATGTATTAACTAGAAAATACAAGTATTTTTTAGAATCTTCAGCATCAGTTGTGACGCTTTCAGACTCTAAATCTCCCAAATGTGTAACACATCTGTGTTAACCTAGAGACACTGACATGTACTTTTGTCTTCATGGGAGTATTACCAGTGTTACTTGTTTTCAGGTCTGCAGTTCTTGTTACGAAGTGTAGGGGAAGATCATATTGACCTGCATCCCATTGTTAAGCATAGCCACTTGATGTGATGTGTTTAACATGTTTCTGGAAGGTTTTTCCCTCACCTGCAGCTTGAGATTTGCAGAAACAAAGACCATTAGATTTCTGCCTTGCCAAATGGAGGATGTCTGCCTGGCAAGGCCCAAACCAAGGATTGTTTATGTTGAACACAAATTTTTGCTTTGTCAAGCAACAGAGGTTCTTCAGTTGTTTGTCACTACGAATATGATGCTTCCAAATGTGACTAATAAACTCCCTTTAAAAATTAGAAACAAATTCTGCATGAGCAGAATTGTTAGTGATTGGTTTTTCTTGGGATTTGATAAACCCATGTAGCTCAACAGAAATGAAACCCAAGTTACATGTCATATGTGTAAATAAATTTTTAAAAGAAAAAAAGGTAAATTAACCTGTCATGTTGTATTTTATTTATCAATCCATCCAAACTGTTTTAATGCTTATAAAAATTATGAAGTATTTTACATTCTTTTTTCATACTACATATTTGAAAAGCAAAATAGCAGATCTTAGTTTAAATAGGTTTCACTTCTAATTGCCACTACTTCCAGCCAAAAACCACTAGGCACTCTCCTATAGTTGAAGAAATTGTATTCGTAACCTGTTGTAGCAAGAAAGGACACAGATCATGGGAAATCATAAAATGTCTCATTAAGAGAGTGTTAGAAAGGACTTGTTCTACAGTTTGGACTTTCATTGGGTGATTTTAAGGAGACTAAGGTTTACACAGTACTGAGGGATCTCACAAAGTAGGATACTAGGGCTGTATATCACCACAAACTTTTCATAGGGAGCAAAGAATAGAGTGGGGTTAAAGATGTAATTGCTAAAGAAGATGAAATCACTTACAGTAGCCAGTGGGAAAATATGGCTGGTATTTTGTGATTTTAGACAATGTCCCTGCCTTGTCTGGGTTCAGATGTAAACAGAGTGTTCTTTTTAACACCTTGATCCTCCATGAGTACAGAGTGGCCATGGCTGATGTTTATGTTCGATAAGATTCTGTTCCTTTGAAGAACATCACAGTCTAACTGTACCAGATAGAAACACCAAGGTCTAGTTGATAAACTGGGACTAACTCTAGTGGTCAGGGGCTATGGTTTCTCTCATTAATCTGCTACAGTTGCTATAACAAAATTCCACAGATGAACTGAGTTAACAGAATTTTGTTTCTTTCTTTTTTTTTTTTTTTTTTTTTTTTTTTTTTTTGCAGCACCGGGGATCAAACTCACAGCTTCATGCCTGCCAGACAGGCGCTTAAGTCACTGAGCCAAACTCCCAGCCCTAAGTTTTTTGTGGCAGGGTCACACTATGTAGCTCAGGCCGGTTTTGCGCTCCTGTTGTAGCCCAAGCCAGTCTCGAACTCACAACACTCCACCAACCTCAGCCTCCTGAGTGCAGAATTTTGTTTCTTACATTTCTGAAAGGTGGAAGTATCAGATCAGGAAGACACCAGGTAGGTTTGGATATAGGTCAGTGGTACAGCATTTGCCTAGCATGTGCAAGGCCCTGGGATTGGCTCCCAGCACTGCAAGAAAACAAAAGCAGTCAGCAGGATTTGTCTTCCAGTGCTTCTCTTCATGACTTGCACAAGACCATCACATTGTCTCCTCACATGAGCATTTTTCTGACATACATTTCCTCCTCTTCTAAGGATACTGCTTTATTGAATTAGAGCCTACCCTTATGATCTAAGTTAACCTTCACCTCCACGCAGGCCCTATCTTCAAAGAGGCTTTAACATATGAAACTGGCATGGGGGATACATTGCAGTCTAGCTCAATTTCCACATGTGGCTAGTCATCACTGTGTAAGACAGCATAGTTATAGACTATCTCTTATTAGTTTTATTTTGCTAAAGACTCTGGCTGAAGAAATTCTTCAGTAGATTCAAGACTTTGTTAAGTTTCACTGCTGATAAACAAACACTGCATTTTCAACACCTGTTTTCTCTGTTCTATACGTTATGATAGAGAGTCCCAAAATTACAGTTAAATAGCCCTATATAACTCATTAGCAAGTTTTGAATTAACACTTGAATATAGTAGATGAAGTGGATAAAACATATCTCTACCCTTTAGCATCTCTTAATGTCAAATCAATAAATCCTTTATTAAGAATAGTCTTTATTATGTCATAAGATACCTGTCATTCAAAGTCTCCCAAATAGTATATTTACCCCAAGCTGGTAAGGACAAAAATACAACCCCTGTCTCCATGGTATATATATCATAATGGGAAAAATAAAATGAACCCTCTATACTTATTTCCCAATAGGCCAATAGTTCTATTTATCTGTGGAGGTAGGTATAGGTTCCATGTTCTCCAAAATTGGAGTTTTTGAAGTGATCTTTGGTTTGCTGATTTTGAAACGGAGAAAAATTTGTTAGAGCGAACTATCGGAAATCCCTGTTAATTTTTGGAATTTGGATAATTTATACTACCGTAATCTATACAACGACAGAAAGCAAGTATCCTATCAAAGTATACATTTCTACATTTCAGGGATTTTGAATTTTGCTGTCAACTTTATCTAAGTTACACTTGACCTTGTCATTAAAAAGTACATTAAAATGATGCCTTTGTAACATTCTATACTACCTCTTCTCCTTCACCACTAGTGTCTAGATAATTAACAGGAGAGATTCTTCTGCTAAGCAGTGTTTGAATGCGCCGGGGCAGAGTACCTACATGCAGTTTTGTCACCACCTGAATCTTAGCATTCAGGTTGGAACACATCCTAAAATACTAATGCTGTTTCAACGTATTTAACTAGGGAAAGAAACTTGTTCTTTTTAACTGCTAGCATATAAATACATGAGAAGTAGATAGTGTTCAATCATACAAAGAACCTTACACTGTATTATTTATCAGAATGTCAGCACTCATTACAGATATTTCTAATATATGGTGCATATTTAATTCATCACAGTCTATATGTGTTTCCAGTGCTTTATATTAGAGAGAAATCCCAATGCCAGATTTAGTCTCTAATTTCTCAAAAACAGGAGGGCTCAAAAGGTGACATTTTTCACATCTGAAAATAGAAAAATACAAACCTATAGTGCCCACTTCACTAATTTTTTTTACTGGAGGTCGAATCTAGGAATTCACGCATGTTCAGCAAGTGCTCTATCACTGAAATATTTCCTCAGTATTTTATTTCATTGTGAGAGAGTTTCAGCAAGTTTTCAAGCCTGGCCTTGAACTTTTTTTCTCTTGCCTCAACCTTCTAAGTAGCTGGGATCACAGGTGTGCACCATCATGCCTGTGTCACTGAACTTTCTCAAATGGACTTTCCATTACATGATCTACACTGAGATTGCCAGGATGTCCTTAATTGAGAAAGAATTCAAGTATCAGTGGAGTGGGATGTCTTTTTGGCAGTAATTTCTTCAGTGAAAAGTCTCTCTCTCTTTCTCTGTCTCTGTCTCTCTCTCCCCGAAAAGAGGAACATCAGTAGTAGGTGGTTAAAAGTAGGAGACAAAATTGGTCCAATGAGGTATAGGATAATCGGGGCTGTTTCTGAGATTGCTACTCAATCCTTTGCAGAAAACACTAACCGAGAGGGAATTTGGAAGGGTGACTACTGGTTCCCTTAAGGCCCTCTGTAATATTAGAATAGAGAGATCTGAGGAAAAGGTGTTACCTTCCGAATGCTGACATTTGAAAGATAGGCTTCTGACATGGAAGTCAGTAGAAATGTTTAAAATGAAACAGAACGGATACAATTGAGGGTTGGAAAGGATAGATCATAAAAAAAATAAAAAAGTAACACTCTTCACTATTAGGGTTGATTTTAATCCCAAGGAGCAGATTTTACCATCTAGAAGCAATGTGATTGAATCAGTCAGTAGTCACTAAAGAAACAGATTTAATATAAGATATACAAATATACAAAGATTTACCAGGTAAGCTTACAGTGGCAGCCCACAGAGTCAGGCATGGAGGAGTGAAAAAGGGCTGTATGTGTGCTGAAGATCAGAAGGATCCAGTCAAAGGTCCAAGGCGTGTAGCTCATTGTAGTGTCCTATGCAAGTCTATAGCAGGAGTTAAAGGGTCTGCACTGGAAGGCAGAAGATGACATCCAAGGTGAAGGCAAAGACTGGAGCTGCCCTGATGAAACAGAAGCCAGGCATCTTTCTTCATTCTGTTTTATTCCTTCAAGGTTATAAGTCTGTTACTTGGTGGCACCTACTTACATGATGGGGTTTCCACTATCCCAGAACTATGCTAAACCAATTTAGTTATCACTCATCCTTAATCCATTTGCACCTACCTTAGATCCAGTCACCTCCCAAAAGCCCTACCTGTGAGCACCTGAGGCTTTGGGGGGACATCTAGATATGAGCCATAGCAGTGATTTGTAGAAATAAATCAATAAATCTTAGCAAACAAGGCGTGTGTGTGTGTGTGTGTGTGTGTACTGCAGATTGATCTCTGGGCCTAGCATATTACAAGCAACTGCTCTATCATTGATCTACAGTTCTAGGCCCCCAAATTTTAAAGAATGTAAAGTTGTTGCAGGTATACACCCTCCATTGAGTGCCGCCTGGTTGTAAAAGCGAGCAGAATGAGCTAATCAGTGTCAGATTCAGTGACTGTTGTACCATCCTCTACTTTCTCAAAGGGAAATCAAAGTAAAGAAATTCATCCTGGCAATTGTCTAATTACCATACAATCTACAACCAGCACTGACTTAGAAGAAAGGGACATTATGAGATTCGCAACACTAAAAGTGGCAGGGCCTAGTAGGAAACTATATATTAAATGAAATGTCCTGTTGGGTGAGATGTGTAATAAAGAAGAATTACTGCAAATTTGTGGACAGTATCCATGGGCATTACAGGCAGCAAACAGATAGAAGGAAACAAAGGAGTACGGTAAATATGGATGGGCCGGGAGTTTCAAAACAAACTATTCAAGGGTAAGTAAAAGACAAACGTGAGGTCTAAACAGCATGCACAGAGTGTGGAGATTCGACGAGATTACATAATGAAGTCAAGAAAGTGTAAAGGCAAACACTAGCACAGCCAAGTTGAAGAACAAAAGAGCGATTGCACCAGAGATTAAGATAAATAAAATAATAAGGCATTGTTCCAGTACATAAGGAAGAAAAGGTCAATGGAAAAATAAACGGGGCCTCTGAGAGGCTACTGGGGTAATTGACAGAAGACGCAGACAAAGCTCTTTTAGGGAAAAGAAAAAGAAAAAGTAACTGGAGGCCTTGGTTGACTCAAAGCTCCCCAGAGCTACTAGGAATGGGAGGAGGCAGGGACTTTGGATCAGCAACTAGACAGATCCACAAGGCCTGTGCAAAGGGTGAAGGAGAAGCTGGGTATCAGGGTGACCACAGCAGGAAGGGCTGCAGATAGAGCCACCTCCCGCCTCTACCTCACTGAGCCACACTTTTGAAGCCAAAGTGAAACAGAGACCTTTCAGGATTAGGAGAGGAGTCATAACTCAGAGCGGAACTGAAAGAAAACAAAAGTGCACTCTGAAAGATGTCTACAGAGGGTGTGAGTGAAAGGGAGTCTAAGGGCAATGACAGAAAGAGAATTAATGAAATTTAAAACTTTAAAAGAGCAGAATTTTATTTAAGCCAGGAGAAAATAGAAATTAGCTACAGAAGAAGGCGGGGAGGGGGGCTGAGCTACCCATCCTATAGATACTAGATGAGCTGCTGTGGGTTGAGCAGGTGCAAGTAGCAAACTCTAGCTCTAGCTCCAGCCCTAGCCCTCTGTCTTGCTTGACTATGCGACGTTATCCGCAGTAAAACATACACTCTGAAGCCCTCTGTGGTCTCCTGCAGTCAGACTGGGGGCGAAGGGGGTGCCATTTGTCCAAGGTTTTACAAAACTGACCCTAGGAAAGAAAGAGTCGCTACTAATAATCTCTATAAGCCGCCTAACAACTTCCCCCTTCCAAATAATAGTAACAGTAAACATTTTGCAAGCTTGCCAAGGTGCATACAGATGTAAGCTGATTCGAGTGCTGGGGCTGAAGCCCCCTGTCCTCGCAGGTGCTAAGCACATACCACTGATCTACAATATTCACTTAAGCCTCGAAACAGCTGGACTTGTTAAAGGTTAGCGTCTCCGCCCCACCCCCACCCCATTTTACAGGTGAGAAAATTAAGTAGCATCTTCCTGTAGAGTCAGGATTGAGATCGGTACTCAGGCCCTGTAATTCAGAGCCAGAGAGCTTCTTTTGACTTTCAATTCGCAGCCTCTTCTCCTAGGAGGTCTAGGAGGTCGCTGAGGCAGCGCAGAATTCCCACAGCCGTAGTGGCCGCGGGAATGGAAAGCGATTGCAGAAGAACCTGGCTGGTGTGGCGGGTTGTCCCGGGGCCCCGCGTCCGTGGGGCAACCTCAGAAGATTCCTGAGGCGCGGGCTGGTGGCCAACCAGCCGGGCAGAGATCCCCTGTGGCTTCACTAGGAATCCAAAGGGGAAACTCTAGAAGCTGAGGACGCAGCCGCGACAGTCCCGCCAATTTTCCATCGAGACGTCTGGGCACCACGCGCCTTTCTGCACAAGAAACTTGGTGCAGGCCCCCATGAGCTCGTTGTCTTTAAGCGTTGGGAAGAGGATGGAGGAGAATTTCGAAAAGGAAATGTGAAATTTTGTAAACTTTAGATACGACAGCAAAGGTCCAAAACTAGAGGGGAAAACTACCTTTGAAGCCCAAATCGCCGAGGTCAAGGTCCGCAGTGAGGGGCTCGCTGCTGGGCGTGCTCCCGGCGGGCCTGCCCACCTGCCCGCCCAGAGGAGGGGTGCAGGGCGGAGCCTTCCGGGGAGCCCGTTTCCACACACACCCACCCCCTCTGGGCGTGGTGAGGCTGAAATCATAGGCGCGCCAGGGCCTGGCACGTATTCAAAGTAAATAGATTCGCTGTAACTATTACTTTGTTCTTACCGGTTTTTCTCTACCAAAAGAACACGTTCACGTCCTCCCTACTCGAGTGAAGAGGGGTGTTCCCCGAACCGAAGAGCCAATACCTTTGCAAGCGCTCGGTAAACTGAGGCACTACGTATCATCGGAAGGCCGGCGCGATGGAGGACAGAGTACAACCTCTTTCCAAACTCAAACGTTTCTTGGCGAAAAGGGCAAATTTCCCACGGGAGACAGACCTTCGCGGGAAGATTGCCTTCCTGCCTAAATGAGCGCAGCCAGCCAGGAGGCCCCAGGGCACCCGCCTCGGGGGTCTCCGCCTGCTGCCCGGGGTGAGCGCGCCGCCCCCTCCCCCAGCGGCCGGGCTCTGCTCGCTCCGGCTGCGCTGCGAGGCTGGAGCTCAGCAAGGCCGGGCGCGGGAAGACCAGAAGTCGGCACCAAGTCCACCAGGGCTTCTGCTCCAAGTTCCACTGTTTTCAAAGAGAGGACTTCAGTCGAGAGAGGACTTCCCGTTTAATTTTCCACTAATACGTTCGCAAGGCTTTTTAATTGCTTTGCAAATGCATTTCCTCTGTACGATTATGGAATCCGTGTTGCCCGTGGGCCGCGAGGCTAACGCTGATTACAGATCCGCTTTAGGCTTTTGACAAACAGCCCAGAGGGCGGGGCGGGGTCGTGAAGGAGGAGATTTGGGCGAAAAAATGAAAAGAAAGAAAAAGGGGTTTAAAAAAATTAAGGACAACTCAAACTGAAATGACTGGAGAGTCTGTCAGAAATGTTAATTTCTCCTAACCTAACGCTGTTTCAAAAGCTGCCAGTCTTTTCGCGTTTACAATTATGGCACTTATTCGGCAAAGTGCCCCTTCAGTTGTTGAAGGTGGGGCGAAGGTGGGCGGGAGTGGTGGGCAGCAAGGGAAGTCAGGGGAGGGTTTGTGGAAAGAAATCCAAAGTCAGCAACTACACAGGTCGGAAAGAAAAGCAAGTGATTTCCTGGGAGGGGCGCTGTTAGGGCTAGAGGGTCGGGGCTAGCTGGTTTGCACATGAGTAACCGTATTGTCATGACCTTTTTCTCTCCAAAACCAGAGTCCAGGTAACTGGGCCAAGTTTTAGAACACTTGCTCCTATCGAGGATTACCTTGCTTGTATGGAGCATTCTTCTGTCTCCTTGTCTAATGAGGAAAATTGAACTGCTGCCCTTGCTGGACATGGTGGTTCACCTGCGATTCCAGCACTCCAGAGGCTGAGGCAGGAGGATCTCCGTGAATTGAAGGCCAGCCTGGGTGACATAAGCAAGTTCAAGGCCATGTGCTACATAGCGAGACCCTGTCTCAAAAAACTCAATCAATCTATCAAGGTTTGGTGTACCGCTCAGGTATTCCAACATGTTTTTCCTTCCATCACCTGAAGGAATGTCCCACTCATCCACCTACTTCAGCTGTGAGTGGGGAAGGCTAAAAGGTTAGAAGAATTATAGATCTGAGAATTCATAGACCAGGCATTAAAATCCTCAGTGACTGAAAATAAGGCCTCCTGGGAGGGCCTTGAGGGGTTTCTCTGAGATTGGCTCTTGGAGACGAAAATCATACCTCTTCCTGGGAGACTATCCAGTAGAGGCATCAGAGAGAGGGCTGAAGATTCTCAGAAGAATGAAAGGGTTCTGAAAGGTGGGCAGACCAAAAGCAGCCGTATACAACATACAGATATATTTGCC
This sequence comes from Dasyprocta punctata, assembly GCA_004363535.1. Lineage (NCBI taxonomy): Eukaryota > Metazoa > Chordata > Mammalia > Rodentia > Dasyproctidae > Dasyprocta > Dasyprocta punctata. Next base: position 57,286 of record RJWM01010874.1, read on the forward strand.
TGTTCAACATTGTTTGAAGGCATCCTTATTATGTTCTCCCAAATCAGGGAGTGAAAGGAAAGAGGCTGAGAGCAGGAAGGAGTGGCACACCTATTGGGACTTATACATCTTGTTCTGCTTTGGCGCTAAACATTACCTTATGGGACTGTATTATACTATATTGGGTCCTCAGTGCTTTGCTGTGTCCCCTTGACCCTGTAATTTGAGGCCATGCTTTTTGTGACCCTGGAAATTTTCTCCTGTTGTGTGGGTCATGGACCTGCAGGACACCCTGGAGCAGAATATACTGAAGGTCATTGTTAGACAGTGTCCGCAGTGTATACAATATATGATAAAGGCATAAGTTTAATAGGTACAATCTCATCTCTGTCTTCAAATAAAAATGAAGGAAGAAAGAAAAGAAATGAGAAAAGGAGGGATGGAGAGAGAAGGAAGGAAAGAACAAAGGAATAATGGGAAGGAAGGAAGGAGAAAGGTACACTGATTGATTCATGTATGTAAATATACTCAGTGAAATATTTCTGGCAAAAATGTACGAATAATTGCAATTGTTATTTCACTTAGTATTACATGGGCAATTTTATGACATAAATCTATGGGCAACAAGAAAACAAATATAATCAACTTGCAGGGCAGAGGAAACTCTAAGAATGAAAACAATAAATAAACTCAAAGATATCCGTGTTTATTAAAGCTAGAGATAAACGTGATGGCTGGTAATTTTTAGCTTACCTCAAAACTGAAGTAGATGTTCCTTTCAATAAAGATTTTCCTAGTTTGGACCCAAACCAGCGACTTGCATAGCACCAACCTATAAGATCAGGAAAGGGACCTACAGCTTCCCAAAACTCTCTTCCAGCTCTGGATCCTAACTAAGGCATTAACATATACAAAAATTTCTTAGCAGAGTCCTAAAGTGATTTTGGTAGGATGATCCCACCTAGAGTGTAGAGCAGGGAACCAGAAGGAAGAAAAAGCACACCAGGAGCAGAGAGAGACTGTCTCCAACTTCTTCTGTCTGCTACATATTGGAGTGGGCAGGCACTGGTCTGGGGTCCAGCTGAAGCCAAAATGTTTGCCATCAGTTTTCCATTGAAGTGGGCCCAGGCGACCATCATCCTTTCCCCAATACCCTGTGGCCAGTTAATTCGATTACATCACCCTCTGGAGAACATGTGGCCAATCACTGTCCGGAAAAGAAAGAAAACAGAAAGAGGAATTAAATTTGCTGAAAAGCCCAGTCTTCGAGTGAAGCAAGATGGCACTTATTAATTGCTCAAGACTATTAATTGGATGGGAGGGGAAAAGGGTGAGCTGTCTGACAGAAACAAATCTGATGCATGCACATCTCACACACACACACACACACACAAGGCACCAAACAGCATACACCTGCCTCAATGAATTTCTTTACAAAAGGGGTGCACTGCACAACCCCAGAGCAGATGGAAGGGAATGCTGACCAGTGTGTACATATGGCACAGATGATTTCCCCAACTTTTCTTTCAGAAAAAGCAGCTTTTTTTTTTTTTTTTAAGTTGAGATGAGGTAAGAGGGAGCAGTTGGCCAAATGAAGTCTCCCCGGGGTCCAGAGTGCTGGTGTGGGTAGTAATGCGGAGAAAGGAAGAGCACTTTGCAAAGGAGAGTGGGTCCAAAACTAGAAGGGGTGCACTTTATTCGTCCCACAGGTCTCAGATACAAATAAAGGGATTTTTTTTAACTCCCTGAGATCTTTAGTCTTCTCTGAGTCCAAAGGTATTCAAAAATCACAATAAATGAAACACACCAAATGCCCTTTGCCTTGGTAGTTAAACATCACTTTGGAAAAGAGGGATGGGTACAATTGCTAGTAATTCAGTAATGTCCTCCAGTATTCAGGTGAAGAGGCGACTGGAGGTCATTCCATGGGATATGCTAGGCTCCAGGCCAGAGCTCATTACTGAGAGTATCATAAGGTTACATCTTCTGAGTGTAGGATTTCATGTGGCTCTCCTCCTCCTGGATCATCTTCTCATCAGCTGGGGCAGCAAAGGAAGCAGGCAGCCTCCCAGTCCTTAGCCTCCTGGTTGTTCCCAGGGGAGAGGATTTTGTGTCTGTTATTCAGACCTAAGCTGAGAGAAGGTCCCTTCACCTTCAATGAAGACATATGACAGTAGATATATGACTGGGGAAAGAGGTTGCTGCTTGTCAGAGAAGATGCCATCTTTTTCTATTTGAACGCATACTACCTGGGATGCCAATATTATCCACCAAGAAAAGTAAACCTGGCCATTCACAATATAATGTGTGGGCTCTATATATTATTCTGGGGAGCGGAGTTGAATTTTCTCAGGGTGGAATTTCTGGGACAAGGTTGTGGTTGGTGTCAGACCCCAACTCCCAAGGATGATTAGATGGTTTTTGTCCTCTGTGGGTAAGCTATGAAGGCCAAAATGAACTAACAAACAAAGACCATCAGAAAAGCATTTTGAGATTCAGTCCTCGGTGCCAACCAGCACTCATCCTACCCCTCTTAGTTAAAGCATGGTTTTTCATCTTCATTGATTTCTCAGTCTCCTGCCTTCATTAGACTAAAATATGGAATTTTAAGAATTAGAAGCTGGGGGACGGGTACACCTTGAAATAAGGAGCAAGAGTTGGCTGCTGACCCCTGCACAGAGCTGGAGCATCTCGGATCTCCTTTTCAGACAATGCATTTCAATTCTTGTCGTGTGCCTTTGTCCATTTGTATAAAGCAAAGAGCGCTGAGTGACAGCCCCAGTTAGCCTGAATGAACAGATCCTAATAAACCTTCCCAAACCCCGACCTAAAAGCAACAACAAAAAAAAGCCACATGTCTGTTTGCCTGCGGCTTATTATTAAGACACCTTCTCAGCTTAAACACTTAAAAGCTAACCAAATGAAACAGCAATTAAGACTGAATTGCCCCCTCTATCTCTGAGATGAGTCTGTGGGGCCAGCTAGTTCTTAAGAGATAGACAGGGTTGGAGGCTGGACCTTGCAGTCTCAGTCTTGGCAGCTCGAACCCACTGCTACCCCCTTCAGGCACTCAGCAACTTAATGGAGGAAGCTAAATTTTGAAGAAAGTAAACCTCAAAAACTGTTTGAAAGTCGAGAAATCCACCAAAGAAATGGAGATAACTCCATTTCCTCTCTGTAAAGCATAACTCTAAAGCTTTTAAGGGTTACTGTGGGGAAATAGTGTTCAAATACCTGGTTCCAGTGTTACATGGTCTATATCCCCCCAACAAGCACACACTTCCAACCAGCACTGTTTACAAAAGGGAAAAAGGAAAACATCGAAGAGTAGGAAAATGGGTTGGATTGGGAAATGAAAGACAACATTTACCTAAATGTAGAATCTTGTCACACGTCTTTATTTGGTTGCATTTTTTTAAAATTTATCCCCAGTTACACCACTTCTTTATGATCGAAACTTGGGACAGTCCATCATGACTATTTATTTTAAAAGCTGCTGAAAAGTGTAAGCCACCGCCTGGTGTTGCCTTTCAAAAAAGGGGAAAGAACCCAAATTCGATGTAAATATGGAAGGAGCAGTATTGTTTCCACTTGGGCGAAGGCAGACACCCCAATCTGGGCAAAATTGATATGGATGCATGTTGGAAAAAGCAGCTTTCAGCATCCAGGGATTGGAACCAATAGGAATGAACACTTGCCCATGTTAAAGGAAGCTTTAATTAATATATATTTCTATCTCTAATATACACATATTGGGGCTAGATCTCTGTCTTCACAATAAAATGTGTGCAAACGCTCTCCGCAGAGATGAGTCCCCACCTCAGTCTGTATAGAAAAGCACGATAAAGGTTGGAAAAAATGGATAAAAATGTTGAAAGAACCTCCAGTTCCTTATTAGGCGAAGATACAATATTTATTCCTTGTCTCCTGGGATAAATCTCTTCTGCCTATTGTCCTCCCAGTTCTCAGTGCTGATGCTTAATTTTCAAAACTTCTATATTACCAAGGGACCTACGACATCAGCCAAAGAAATACTCAGCAAGTACAAAATCTGTTCCAGGGAGCTGCTTTTGTGCAGAGGGAAAATTTTGTTCCTACAGGTTTTTAAGTGGGTACAAGGCAAGGCGCTATCTGATCCGGGCAAAACCATTACAATTTAGATCTCTATCTATAGAACATTTTTTTCCTTAAAAAATTGGAAAATACAAGAAGTTTGGATTTTTTTTTTCCAGATTCTTTTTTTGGAGGGGGAAATTGCATCGTAAGCTTTTGGAGAAACCCAACATGTCAACTACCTTTCCGGGACTAGTCCACGACGCCGAGGTATTATTACTTTTTTTTTTTTTTTTTGAGCGCGCGTGTGTGTGGCGGCGGCGGTGGCAGCGGCGGTGGCGGCAGCTTCCCCATCTCTAATCTATATAGGACCGTTGCGTTTAATTATAATCTGGCTTTCCGGGGAAGTTAAGGAAGGGAAGGGGGAAAGTTCGTTATGACATCTGTCGCCAGGAAGGGCAACTCTCTGCCACGTTAAGAAACATTTGCCATAATGAGGGAGAAAACATAATCCTAATAATAAGGCGGGGGGGGGTGAGGAGAAAGAGATAGAAAAGGATTCTCAGAAA